>JAKTWV010000098.1:0-28316 GCA_030582235.1 Ruyongia ponderosae | reverse complement strand
AATAGAATAATATACAAAATATATAAGTGGTCAAAACCACCTTGTTGTTTACTTTCAAAACTGGACGACGTCGAAGTCGGAAGTCACCAAATCCGACCGAAGTCCATATAACACAAATTTTCCGATGCACGTGACTTTCTCTCCAAATCAAAAGCTGTCAACGAAATAATCAGGATGATGCCCTAATTAGTGTTCACATCATCTACTACAGTCTACATCTATAACCAGGCAGTATCCCTACAGCATATACCCATACATACCCTTACTAGAACTACTACTTCTACATCCAATTACCACTTCCAGCAAACAACTGACCCAGCAATACTCCGGCCCAAATGGGTACCGCCGGTCCCTCCACGAACCGCCGGCACACTCAAAAGTCAAAAAACTGGAATACATCGATGATCGAAATATATAAAGAGAGTCAAGACTGCTCGAAAAGTTGCTTTAATTTGAAACTCTCAACCTTTGCCTTGTCTGCTGCTCAGATTATACCACAAAACAGAGAGATATAATGACTGTGCACTCTGCAACCATCTACTACGGAACCTTCATACACACCCCTACACTGGGCTCCCTACAGGTCTGGCAAAACACTGGTGTTTCTGTGGATCAAACTGGTGCAATCACCTCAATAACAAAAAACAAACCATTACACGAAATACTGGCAACCCATATTCAAAAGAGTGACAACAAGAGCGATACACCCCTAGTTGTTGAGCTAGATGCTAGCAAGAATCAATTTTTCTTCCCTGGATTCGTCGACACACACATCCACGCCTCCCAATATCCAAACAATGGTATATTTGGTAACAGTACACTGTTGGATTGGTTAACCAAATATACCTTCCCTTTAGAATCTTCATTGAGTGATTTAGACAGAGCTCATTTAGTCTATGATAAAGTCATTCATAGAACATTGAGTAACGGGACAACATGTGCTGCATATTACGCAACAATTGATCCAAAATCAACAAATTTATTTGCTGATTTAGCTTATAAACATGGTCAAAGAGCATTTATTGGGAAAGTTTGTATGAATCAAAATTCTCCAGATTTTTATATAGAAACTTTAGAAGAAAGTAAATCAAGTACATTGGAAGTCTTGGATCATATTGCTAAATTGGATCCAGAGGAGAAATTGGTTTCTCCAATATTAACTCCAAGATTTGCTCCTTCTTGTACTTCTGAATTAATGCATTGGTTAGGTGATTTAAAAAAGGATAAATGTCTACATTCTCAAACTCATATATCTGAAAATAAAAGTGAAATTGAATGGGTTCATAAATTATTCCCAGATTCAAAATCTTATGCTGATGTTTATAATGATCATAATTTATTAGATGATAAGACTGTCTTGGCTCATGCAATTCATTTATCAGAACATGAAAAGAATCTAATAAAAGAAAAGGGTTCTGGTATTGCACATTGTCCTATCTCAAATAGTTCAATCACATCTGGTGAAGCAAGAGTAAGATGGTTATTGGATAATGGTATCCCAGTTGGTTTGGGAAGTGATGTCTCTGGTGGATTTTCTCCATCAATCTTGATCGTTGCACGTCATGCATTACTGGTTTCAAGACATAGAGCTATGAAGACTGATGACGATAGAGATAAGTTATCTGTAGAAGATGTCTTATTTTTGGCTACAAATGGTGGTGCTAAATGTATGTCAATTGATGATAAAATTGGTTCATTTGCCATTGGTAAACAATGGGATGCACAATTGATTGATTTGGATGCGAAGGGTTCACAAGTTGATGTCTTTGATTGGCAAACTCCAGTGGATGAGGATGAAGATGAAGTTAATGAAAAATATGTTAATTTGATTTCTAAATGGTTGTTTAATGGTGATGATAGAAATACTGTCAATGTTTGGGTCAATGGTAGATTGGTTAAATCATGATTTATATTTTATTAATATTCATATATGGTTTCATGTATATGTGGTTAATGCTTTTAAGGTATGTGATCTACGATTAAAAAATGTTGAAAAACAAAATTTGGGCAAATTAATTTTATCTTTGATAAAGAAATGCATTATAATATAAGTCTCTAATGATAAATCAAATATTTCTATTATTTTGTAACTTCCTCCTTTTTTTCTTCCCAATTTCCAGCACTAATAATAACAAGGAGCATATAACAATGGTAACTTTGGATGCTTTTCTTGCCAGCTAGATAAGATTTCCATTATTTTATCTTCAAATGGTACAGAATCCTTATGAGTTTCAGAATTTTCCGATTGAACTGTCAAATCATTAGCTAATTCTAATATACCTTGACCACCAATCTTTGCATTATCATCATCATCCTTGATTTCAACGTTTATAACATGAACAATTTTATTCAATTCACCACCTCTATGCATTAGATCCTCACAAACAGAATCAAAACAACGCTCTTCACATGTGAATACAAAATCAAATGTATTTCTACCATCATGCCATTTCTCAGGTGCCCTTTTGATCTTTCTATTTCTATCCAACATTCGTAATAGACCAGTTGCTTGATATATTTTAGCATCTTGAGATTTTAAATCATTATAAATGTCATCATACGGAGTACCAAATGAGTATACGTTTGGTTTGTCTATACTAGTACCTGGTAATCTAACAGCAGAACCAGTACCATAAGATGATACGTTGTATCCAGCTTCTTTCAGTACCTTATGTGATTCCATTGAACTAATTTTATCAATATCATGTTAGTCAAATTTTATTAAACAAGAAAAAGGGAGTTCAAACTAATTGTAACTTACCGGTTGTTATTCGAGGCACATACTGTGCAAAACTTCAAATCACTCTTCATCTTCTGCTGACTTATAATAGGTTTGTGCTATTTGTTTTTTGTAGTATTACGTGGTGAAGAGAGTTTTGATAATTTTTCTTTTGTTGACTTTTTCTATTTTAATTTTCTGCCTAAATTCCTAGGCAGGGCTGTCCGCCTAGAGGAAAATCGTCTAGGCAGAGAGGGCCTACAATTTCAAAGAGATACCTCGAATAAGTTTTATTGATACTGTGAATATATACTGACTTGCTAAAGACTTTTGAAGTCTGTTAAAGATGGCGAAACACTGCCTCATAATCATAAACTGAGACTAACTCAAAGAGCTGGTCAACAATTATTCAGCTAAAGCTCCCATTGGATCCCATAATGGTAAAACAATTGGTTCTTTTTGTAAAAGACCCTTGTATTCTTCAATCTCATCTAAATCAACCACGATTTGATAACAGTATTGTTCAAAATAATCTTGAGTCATGATATAATAACCATCAATTCCACTATCTTTACCCCAAGAGTTTTCAACTCTATAACGGATTGGTTTACCAGACTCAGGATCAACAGAAACACCAGTTATAAGCATGGCATGTGTCATCAAAGATTCATGATATTTGACTCTTGATGCCTTCTTTTGATTGTTTTTGAATCCAATCAGTTCATAATCGAATAAATCAATATCCATGATACCCTTCTTCTTGTTCATATACTTTGGAGTATGGGATCCAAAAAAGACTGGTTTGTTGTTTTTGATTCTCTTAACAATCAATTCACTCAAAATATCATTATCAAGGTTTAAATATTCTACTGGTAATCCACCAGTCATGTTGTTCAAATGCTCAATCTTGATTTTGGAATCATATGGATTTCTAGGATCATTGATGATAGACACTGAATTCTCATGATAATTGAACTTGACGTAATCGTTATAGAAATCAAGAGGAGTAGAGACTATTGATTGATATTTCTTATCCTTATCATAATATTCAAATGTAAAGCTATCATTTGGCTTTGGAGGAGTTCCAAGGAAGATTGTTAAATACTTGTAAATTTCCTTCATCATATCACCCTTTAATTCTTCAATTGAGCTAGAAGATGATGATTTAGCTTCTCTTAAGACTTCAGCAAATTCTCTTAACTTTGAAGTCACTAATTCGTTTAATTTTCTAGAAGCAGTTGATGAATAGACATCAGGGAAGACTGTGATTGGAACCACACCGTATTTGGCAATCAAGTTTAAAAACATAGTGAATTGACCACCATCTTGAACAGGGGCCTCTAATAAAGTCTGAACTAATCTTGAATCAATATCTTGATCAGAAGTTTCCAAGATCTTATCCAAGAAATAGTTTGCCTTTTCTAATTTATCCCAAAAGAAGAGATAATTTTGAGATAGTTGAAATTCCTTTGCGTTCAATTCTTTCATTGCAGTGATTCTAAGAATGTTCAAAGAGGCAAACAACCAGCATCTACCACTAGCTCTTTGGTTTGTGATTGGAGTTCCCTCAGTCTCAATGACATGGGTGAAGACGTTTGGCAGCCTAGATTTCGAGTTGATCAAAAGGTCGTCTGCGTTGCTCTGTTTCAAGACTGCGCTGGCCAATTGGTATTGCAGGTCCTTGTCAAACTGGTCCTCCCATCCCTTGAGGCTGTTGATGTTCAATGTGTCCATTTTGTTGCGAACTGTTGAATTGTTGAATTGTTCAGTTTGACATAAAACAAGGATAATTTCGAAATTTGAATTTTGTATTTTGTATTTTTATTTTTGCCTTCAAACAAACAACAACAACAACAACAACAACAACAACAACAATAATCACCACCGCTATAAAACAAGGACCACGGAGCGATGAATCTTTTGGACTTGCCTCCAGACATTCTCTTTGAAATCACTGAGCATCTCTCAGCAGAGGACATCTTCAGCCTCAAATATCTCAGCAAATACGCATACATTGTCTTCAACTCAACAAGAATATGGAAACCACGAATCATCAAGAGATGGTTCCAGGTCCAGGATCAGCCGAATGAGATGCCCATCACAGATGATAACGATTCTAAATACTTTTACATGCGCTACCATATTGACAGGCGGGTGGAGATGAACATTCAGTATATCGCACAACTTAATAATGCCAATGGTAAGGATTACAAAACCATCTTTAAAAGAAGTTGGCTGTTATCAAAACCATTATACATTCCAAGATTGATTGAAATGAAAAAGAAATATTTAATACAGAATCAATTGACTTTAAGATATTTTGCTAGTGAGATTTTGGCATCCATTAGACAAAAGGAATTCTTTGAGGCTATTTCAAAACTTCATAATGGAGTTGCTTCAGTTCCGATTGAAAATATTGTTGATCCCTCAAATATTCTTCAACAACATCAGCCACAGCAGCAGCAACAACAGCAACAACAGCAACAGCCAACATGGGATATCTCACTAGAGGAGTTTTATTTCAAAATGAGTTATATTGATCCTGCATTTGATGAATTATTACCATTTAGAAACACAATTTTGAAGAAGGTTATTGATGTATTATATTCACATCCAAGTTATGATGAAAGAAAGACAAATTCATTTAAAGTTGCATTGATTGTTGAATTATTCAATAGATTAAGAAGATCATTTAGAAATGGATTATTTGAAAAGGAATGTCTTGAATATTTTTCAATATTGCGAATTTATAGTGGAGAAGTTATGGGACATCGATTATTAATATTTGCCATTATTCAAAAATTAGCATTGAAATTGAATATAAGGACAGATATTGTTGGATTTGGATTAAAAGTTTATGAAAGAGAATATGAAACAATTGATGAAGATGATGAAATAGGGAAAAGATTAGCCATTACATATTTGGATATTAATCCTGGAAGATCTGTTATTATTAATACATATGAAGAAATCATTAGAACACCATGGGCAACGTTATTACAACCAATGGATTTATCAACATGTTGTTCATTTTTCTTTGATTTTAGACAATTGGAAACAAGTTATGAAATAACATTAAAGGATCTTTTAAGACCAAGTTTATTTGAATTATATCCAATTTCTCAAGTTCCATTTTCAAGAGAAGTCTTTAATTTATTTAAGGATTTTTATTCAAGTTTCTTGAGAAGAAAATCAACACCTTCAACACATGATCATGAAGTGAATGGTGGTAGTGATGATGGTGGTGATGGTGGTGGACATGGAAGTAGTAGTAATAATAATAATGGTACTATTATATTTAGTGGTGTTAAATTACATTTTGAGAAGTTTGATCCATGGGTTTTGAATTCCAAGTTGTTGAGACAAGTAATTGGAACGATTGATAAGGATGGGAATGATGAATGTTGTAATGAGAAGATGCCTAGAGAGTTTGATGTTGATAATGATAATGATGATGATGATGATGATGATGATGATAATGACGGTAATGATAATGACGGTAATGATGATAATGATTATAATGATGGTAATGATAATGATAATGATAATGACGACGATAATGAAGAGGATGATGAAGAAGATAATTTTAGAGATGTTATTTTGAATGATGAAGTTACAATATTACAAAGTAAAGAGAATGGATTAATACCATCAAGATTTTTTCTATTAAGACAATATGGAATATTTGGAGAATTTTTAACAGATACATGGCGAATTTTCCCAATGAATGAAGATCCAAGTTTAGTTAAATTTCGAATTGGAGATGTTATAAAGCATACAAGAAAGTTACAAACTGCTATTATTCTTGGAGTTTTCCCACATAATTATCCAAGAGAGGTTTGTTATAATTTATTTACGATTACTGGGAAATTAACTATTGCATGTGAAGATCATTTAAAGTTATATATTGATAAAGATAATCATGATAGACGAGTTGTTGGAGATGAACAAAAGATATCAAAGGAAGTTATTGATGAATTGATAAGAATTCCAATAATTGGGTTATTCTTTAAAAGATTTGATTATGAATTACAAAGATTTGAAAAGTCTATATATTTAGAGAGAGCCTTTCCAAGTTTTTGATGGTTAGCTGTACTTTCATAGGTGTAAATTTGAAGTTGGTACTTCCAGAGGTTGTATATCCTTTCCAAGTTTTTGAAGGTTAGTACTTTCAGAGATGTATATCCTTTCCAAGTTTTTAAGGTCAGTACTTTCAGAAGTCTAACTCTAGAGTCTAGAGATATTATTTCCCAGTGTATTAAGACTTTGATTAAGATTATAATTCTAACTCTAGAGTCTAGAGATATTATTTCCCAGTGCATATTAAGACTTTGATTAAAATTAATCCGAACTATAACACGATTAATTATTTTAAGGTTTTTGATCACATGCAGTACTCTTTAAGTTTTGACAGATCATCAGATATTATTTTCCATTGTTTGTCTAATTTGACTTTGATAGTAATTTGTTGAATATTTTTATGTCTTTATGACGTTTTAGCAATATATTTTGTTATAAAATAAATACGATGTATTACGAGTCGATTACTCACGATCAATCAGTGTACGAAGTGGTTTCTTAAGTCCATTGGTAGTATAATATAAGCTAGTTGTTTAATTGAGCGTATATTATTTGAATTAGTATATAAGAGTGTACGGTATATGGTAGAGTTAAAGCTGTAAAGCTAAGAATGAACAAATAAGCTAATAAGCTAAAAAAGAATAGTACGATTTCTAAGTAAGAAGAGATACGTAATTGATTATACGTTGTTAAATGTCAAATATCCAAGTATTAGTTGTGTACCTTACAGAGTATTGCATTGTTTTGCCCTTGAATTCGGAGTTATCAAAGATAGTTGATTAGGTGGTACAGTGTACACCGGTATACCTAGAAGTGGGTTTTCAGTGTTTGTTTATATCTTTATATCTGGTGAGTGAATTAGTATGAGTCTATTTGTTGATAGATATGAAGGAAGCAGAGAAGAAGAGAAGCTGAGAAGAAGAAGAGAAGAGGGAAGGATTCAAGCATGTCAATCGATAATGATATCAAGATTCAAAGAATCAAAGATTCAACTAGAGATCAAGCTAAATTTCAAGTCCTGGCAAGCTGGTAAATTGAGAGTGATTACTATATTACTATTCCTAGCTGGACAAGTATTGTTTGAACCGAGTAAACAGAGTAAACAGAGAACAGAGAACAGAGAACACCATCGTACGATCTACCACTTATAAGTTATAACTACAGTCTAGTATCTACTATCTACCACTACTACCAGAGTGCACCAGTGCACCCCATAAGGAATTACCAGAAGCTACCGCAAAAGCAGATGCCCATCAAAGCGCAGACGGGTGTGCCTTCAAGCCTGTCAGCCTGTCAGCCTGTCAGCCTGTATAGATTGTAGAGTATTGGCTACGGAACTCCCGTCTGACTCTAGAGTGTTCATAGAGAGTAGAGAGTAGAGAGTATATGGTGGTATATGGTATATGGTATATGGTATATGGTATATGGCAGAGTATATACTAACAGTCTAACAGTCTAACACCTTAGTCAAGACTCAAGACTCTACCAGACTCTAAAAAGAAGACAGAACACCAACGGAGAACACTTCCAGCAGCACAAGCGAAGCACATCGAGATGGGCTGCTGTGTGTCTAGGTGTGTGTGTGGCAGCAGTGGTGCCCAGGGCGTGTTCGACGTAGACCTCTAATCCAGTTTGTACTTGTTTCTTGGTTGGCATGTTGGCATGGTGTTTGTTATAGCGTTATAGCGTTACAGCTTGTTGGTCTTGTAGCTTATATTAATACTATACCACCACTGGTAGACCATCACCTTCCTTGCTACTACATCACTACAGTCTACTACAGTCTGCTACACAACTACACAATACACAACACAGTTAACCATCCACAGACTGTACTGGATGCTGGAGAGACACCTGCTCAGTGCGGTGCTTCCTTCTTTCCAGGAGCACAGAGGACATGGTCTGTACTGTGAATACTATACAGCTATATAACTAAACACTATACTATACTATACTACACTACACTATACCATATTACTATAATACACAACACCCCTACACCCCTACAACCTACAACACCAACCTACAACACCAACAGCACCTTGAACCGCCCCTGTTCCTCATCTGCATCTCTCTGCTGACCGGTGGGCCTCTGAAAATTTCGCTACCAACACCATCAGCACTCAAGACTTGTTACCAACAACAACCAACACAACCAACACATCCATCCTTCAAGGTATATAAACTGCTAAACACCCTCCCCCTTCCAGTCCTCTAAATATCATAATCAACATCTGCTGTCCCTTCCCTTCCCTTCCCTTCCAAACATCTCAAACTCATATTCCCCATCCCATCCCATCCCATCCTCCAACAACTGGCTGGATGTGCGCTTCTTCACATCAATTCTCTCTCAATAATAGCCAACCCAAAATATGACACACCAGAACATCTTCCAGCAACAACACCAACAACAGCAGCAGCCTGACAGCGACGAGGACATCACCAGCGACAAGTCAACATCCTCAAGCGACTCTTCAAACAACTACATCCTACAAAACCTCTCAAAAGAACTCGCATTAAGCACTTTTTACAACTCACAGGAATTCAAATTAATGAAGAATAAGAAAAAACATAATACTTCTACCAATAATAATAATACTATCAATAACAACATCATAAATGACTCTAACGATACCGAATTGCTTGATACTTTTGATTCCGAGAATTACAACCAAATTGAATCAAATCTAAACAACATTAATCATCGTACTTCTAACTTCAATACCGTAAACAACAATAACAATAACAACAACAATAACATCACAAGGAATAAGAATTCAAACTCCATCAATTCATCTTTTTCAACAACATCACTGAAATCCAAATCAATCACAAACACCCAATCACAACCACAATCACAATCACAATCACAATCACAATCACAATCACAATCACAATCACAATCACAATCACAATCACAATCACAATCACAATCACAATCACAATCACAAACATTGAATAAATCTCAATCAAATCTACACTCTCATATCAATCATCAATCACAATTCCAGCGATTAAGAGAAAATTCATTATCTGATCTATACAAACCTGCTCAAGATGCCATATATCAATCAACTTCAGGTAATAATAACTCATATTCAAGAAATTCATCTTCAAGTGATTTAAATATGCTTAACGCCATACCGTCTTCCTCTTCATCTTCACTATCCTTAGCATCCTCTTCTTCTTCCTTAATTCCAAAGTCAAAATCAAACTCAATTGCTTCAATGTCAACGTTGGCTTCTTCAAGATCAACTTCTTCAGCATCAATGCTTTTACATAGAACTTCAACCGCTTCATCTTCAACCTCTTCTCTATCTTCAATCCCTCAACATCTCCAAAACCAAAGCCAACAACATATCTTACCGATCGCTCCAACAATAACTGGCGCCAAAGTAAAACAACATCATCATAATCATCATACACAACTCCCTCAACAACCATTACCAACAAATCAAAAGCCAGGCCCCATCCCCGCCTCAAAGCCAATCATCACCTTTTCTGAAACAACAGGTGAAGAATTATTAACATTCACATATTCAGTCAATAAAATAGTCAGATCCTTCACCATAAAATCAACATTAACAATGGATAATCATAAACTAATGGATCTCCCATATGACTTTTTGATCCAGAATTGCATATACATCAAGGCCTTTGTCACCAGGGATGAATACAAGGGTCATCGCTACGATTATGAAACCTTTTGTAATGAAATTGGTTGGAATCTTAGTTGGAATAATGAGGAATTAAGAGGTCAAAAGGGTTTAATACAGAGAGCTGTTGATAATTGGAGGAATTCAAGAGAGGATAATTCGTTGAAATCAAAGAAGTATAGAGCGTCTATTGGTTATTAAACTTCCATTTATGAAGGTCATACTACAGTCATATCATATCATATCATATCATACATTCATACTAGTTACAATATTCTTAATATCATCATCATCAAATCACACTCAAAACTATGACAACAATCATCATCATATATTGTCATCAAATTATAGTCATATAGCATCTAAGCTATACCCTTTATCACATACTTAATACATATCTCATTCAATTCAATCCACACCCTCACTCATGATCACTCATATAGGGCCGTTTCTCGTCCCTCAGAATGGAACATCAGAATGAAAAAAAGTTGTCGAAAATTTTCATTCTGATGTTTTGAAGTTCAGAATGGGCCATTCTGAGATTTGAAATCCCAGATTGACCTCAGAATGAAAAAAATCCTCAGAATGAAAACATCAGTATGAAAAACTTGACCGGATTACCCGATTTGTAATTCCGACCGCCTCTACAAAATTTAAAATCCTCAGAACGATACTGAGAATTTGGTAGTATTTGGGGTTGCTTCCTCGTCCAACATCAGAATGAGAAATTCGACGAAAAAATTAATCTCATTCTGATGTTTCCATTCTGAGGGACGAGAAACGGCCCATAGTCTGTCCCTCAGTATGTCTGTCTGTCTGTCTGTCTGTCAAACAACTATCCAAAGCGGCCCTCTTAATTTCAATCAAATTTCAAGATTCTTGACAAAGTACCATATCACCACTGTTTATGTGTCATTTATTAATATTTCTTCATTCTTTATTATTCATCCGGACAAACATGAATCATCATGATACATGATCACTGACTGACGTTGGATTGTTTGGATTTAATTGCCAGTTGGAAAAAAGCTTTTGAATTAACTCCAGGACAGGTGTACATATAAAATGATGCCAAATATTTAAAAGACAAAATGGTTACTAATTACTGATATCTTCGTCTATGCTCAATGGGTTAAATTAATAAAAAAAAATTAATTGAAAACACTCGAGAGAGATTTCTTGAGGTGTACTGTGGTATCTGGTCATCTGGTATCTGGTACTTCTACGTTTGAAACTTGAAACGGTGTCGGTGGCTGAGGGGCATGCTTTGTCGTTAATTCATAGGGTAAAAAGCAGTAAACTAAAGTTTGGTTTCGAGAACTTGATCAATCTTCCTCATAAAGTGGAAAAGCATAACAGGGAAATATTATGAATGGGGAATGACAATAACTGTATATTATGTATGGAAGTGACTATGTTATTGATCTAAATATCATGATTTCAATTCCAATAATTTTAGTGAAGAGAATTTTCATAGTATAGAGAACTGAATAGACTTCAAAAGTGAAGCAAATTAAAAGAAAAAGAATATAGCATTACAAATTACAAAGCATATAAATATATATATGGCTGGTCGGCTGGTCCATCTACCTTACTTACTCTTTATATATGATTTTACAATTGTGATTTGTGACCAGCGCCATTGGTGTTTGTTTGTCTTATAATATAATACTTTGTAACATGTCTGCTTTGACATATAGTGTGCTGGCCTCCTCAAGCTTCCAAACTAAGTCCTACATGGCTAAACGACTAGAAGGCCAGCAAGTCTATGTGCTGATGTGCTCGCTAGTAGCTACTGGGGATTGCTTCTATGTTCTAGCACAAGAGCACAATTGTTCAACATAAGGAACGCTGGTTTTGGGCTCAGTCAGCATTTACTGGGCTAAAGAGGTTGTAGAAAGCTCAAAGCCATTAGAAGCTTGGGACTGGCCATACCGGAAGAGCTAAGCGTACAAATATTCAAGTGGTGGGTAATAGGTATTCCAGGGTATGGCAGCATAGCAGTATAGCAGTATAGGCTGCCTGTTATCCCACCTCCCACTTCAGCGTCAATCTCAAACCTCAAACCTCAAACAAAGATCTCTTAAGATCTCGAAGATCAGCACTGAAATTTGTCTCGAGTCTACGATGAAATGAGAGCTTCTGTCTCCGTTCGTGGAAGGACCAAAAGCGCAGTTTAGAGGTGTCAGGGAGTCAGGAAGGATGGACTGTGGATGTAGTGGGAGTCCTCGTCTTCCCTAGACCATGTTCTTTGTCTTTGCGTGCTTGTTTGGCTAGTAATTGTTCAATCGTTCAACGCAATGTTTTATTTTGAGTTGAAGAGGCCATGGAGCCAGTCTGCATTAAGCATTAGGCAGGAGATCCCAACGATCTTGTGAGAGGATGAGAAGTTGAACATCCAAGAGCAAAACAGCAAAACAGCAAAGAGCAAAGAGCAAATACAATACACATGCACATACGAGGAAATGTGCCACCGTAGTGTCATCGCTGCCATTCACTTCCCTCGAATGCCTAGTGTTCCAGTCTTCCAGTCTTCCTTCCAGAATATTAGCCAGTCGGTGATTTACTCTCGGTGCTAGTCACGTGACTTAATTTTATAAATTCTTGAATATATCCATGTAAACAATATATCCATGTAAACATGGCTTTAAAGACTCTCTTTAACAACAGAATAATGTAAATTACTGTTTAAGTCATTAATATTATCTTTAAAAGTAAATTTGTTCCAATTATCAAATTTAGTAATCATTTCAAATTACAAACGATGCTCGAAATTCCACAGTACCTACCATTACTCCCAAATTTATAGACAATTAAACTCAATATGCTCTAATCTCTTTCAAATTAGTTTCATTCAAGAGGTGTCTATTAGAAATACATTTACTCAAAATATCTACTCAAAACCTCTTCATTTGACACCTCAAGACTGCCTAAACTTCTGGTAATATTCATAACCCATATAATTACGTAATCAGATATTCTCGGGAATTCCGAAAAATCTCAAAAAAATGTTCAAATAAAGGAAATATTCAAAACTAACATCAATAAAGAACGAAAAGAAGGATTAGAAGAAATTATATATTTGAACATTCTTCCTTCTTCTCCTTCCAAATTTAATGCCATCTGTGCTCTTCCTGAAGAATAAATCAGTACCCAAGGACCTATACTATGAAGACTTCATAAATGCTGGTTACAATTGTGAATTCATACCTTTGCTTGACCATACCCATGCTGACTTGGATCACATCTTGGATCATCTTACATCCACTGAATTCATAATTGAGACTCAGGCAATAATAATAACAAGCCAACGTGCTGTTGAAGCATTGGAATTTGCACTTTCAAACATTGATGAAGATTTAAGAACCTCAATCATTTCAAAGGCAGCGTATACTGTTGGTCCTGCTACTACAAAATTGTTGAATCAATTAGGATTTAATGATATTAGGGGTGGAGATGATGCTGGTAATGGTGATTTATTGGCTGAAATCATTTTGAAATATCATTCTAAAAATGATAAGATAACGTTCTTTACAGGAAAGACAAGAAGAGATATCATACCTAATAAATTATTATCCAATGGGTATAAATTGAAAGAATTAGTAGTTTATCAAACAATACCAAAGGAAAGTTCAATAACGAAATTTACTGAATCTATAAACCAACCAGATCAATCACCTTCTTCATGGATTGTTTTCTTTAGTCCACAAGGCACTTCATCCATTATAAGATATTTGAAGGATAATATTGATTCATCAACAAACAAATATAAAATTGCATCTATTGGACCAACTACTAAAACTTATTTATTACAAAATGGGATCATTCCTCATATAGTATCATCAAAACCTGATGCTATCACTTTATTGTCAGAGATAGAAAGACATGAAGCTTCCATCTCATGAATTTTTCCTCATATTTATTATCATCTATAGAATAGTTTACACCTTGATATACTTTTGTATCATTATTTATTTTATTTATTTCTTTGCATATACATCATACACCATCTCAAAAATTTGTATTCCATTGGCTCTAATTACTCCAAATTGGTTTCAGATATAACGTAAATGGCTTCATTCTCATTTTTGTAATCTACTTCCATAATATATTCATCCTTAAAGTCAACATTCTCAGCAGTAATTTTAATTTTTGGTAACAATAATTTCCCATTTTTCAAAGGTATTAAAAGAATTTCAGTATCTGGATATTTTATCCATTTGTTTATATCTCTCTTATCAACTTGAAACTTGAATTTAGTAAGTCCATTTATCAACCAAGTATCTTGATTATTGAATATCTCTAAAGTATAATTGTTTATAGGATCAGAATCATTTTCAAATGAAACTTTCTTCTTCTTTTCTGGACTAGTGTTCTTAACTTCACCTTCTTTTTTATCACCATTCACCATTGATTGTAGCCTTAAAACAGTCGAAATTCCTTCTCCAATTGAATAATTCATCTTGTTATTATATTCAAACTCAACAAAGTGCATCACTTCAACAGAGGGAATATCAACATCAATGACAAGATGCTTATTCAACAATAATTTCTCATATTTCTTATAATCTATACCTTCACCAACCATTTCAAGGGTAGATGATAGAATCTTGATAAGTTTGACTTTAGTAGAACTTTCAATATGAGTCAATAGCTTGTTGTTGACAGTAGATTGTGAAGTTTCTTGAATGATGTTATGAACTCCATACTTTATATAGTCAAAAGTCTTTTGTTTGATTAACATAACCAGTAGATATAAATAATCTTCTAAACCTTCATTCCTTAACCTTGACGCCAATTCTTCCTTTAATACCTGTATCAACTCTTCAGGAATATTTCTATAAGTTATATCTAGTCTCAAAGAGTTATCATCAGAAGCAGAACCAGTATATGAATCTCTCTTTTGAACTTTATAGAAATAATTACCAGACTGCTCTGCCAAGGATACTAATGGAGAAGCAGCAAGCGAAGTGCTGGCATCATATTTATCATTGGATACCAAAATCGTTGAGATTATTCTCACCGGGATATCAACATCAGCAGTTCCAACTGAAAATTTAGCATATAGATATGCACTTTTAAAGATATCTTGAACTGAAACTGCAATAGTTAAGGAAGTATCAACAACTTTGGAAATACTTATGGATTTCGGAAACTTATCCTCAATTGAGGTTTTGAAATCTATCTTGCAACTGACTGATATAGAGCTTTCTGAGATTGCTGAAGTTGTTGAATAAGGTATGATCACCTCGTATAACGTATCACTCTTCAATAAATCTATCTCAATATGATTTTCATCATCTGAATGATTCTTAAGGCTTTCAACCAGTTCATCCGCACTCAAGTCATATAATTCAATTCCAGAGCTTAATGGCTTGAAGTCTTCAGATTTACCCCATAGCGTCAATTTAGAACCCATAATCATAGACTCTCCAGTTTGCAAATACACTGACACGGTTTTTGAACTCAGATTGATCCTTGTAGAGTTGTCTATATCTAGACATAATTGTGAGGGTGAAGGATAAACTAATATTGGAATTGAATTGATTCTCTCATAATCCTTTACTAGTTTAGCTGACCCCATTGAGCCTTCAAACTTATACAACTGGAACTCACCAAATATAACGGCATTGCTCACAAATGAGTAATTTTTCTTTCCACTGGTAACCTCCATTGTGTCATTATAGAATTCTATTGTGTTTGAATAGTTCTTGAGAGTGATTTTGGAGTCAGTTATGGTTATTGGTTCAAAGTATGGACTATCAATAGATAATTCTAGTATAAATGATTGATCAGATAATTGTTTAATCTGTGGAAGCATTTTCAAATCAACCAACTTATTTAGTGGGTAGACTAGTTGCTTTGGGAGTGTAATTTCATAGAATCTGTCTAAAATTTCTTTGAATTTCCCATCCTTCTTTAACTTTGCGCTATTCAATGATTCTCTCTTGCAAGAGGAAATAAGGTCCAAATATGCAGACGCTAATATAGAGTCTTTAGTGCTATTATTATTTCCTTTGAAGAATTCAGCATCTGAATCTAATTTATCAACACAATCAACATACTGTGCAAGTAAGTTATCACCAATGAAGCTCCATCCTTGAGTTTCATAGAAATCTGAACAAGTAGATAAAATAACAGCAGCCTTTTCATACTCTTGATTGTGATAATGAAGTAAAGCGATATCTATGGAAAGTGAATCAACAGAACGCGGTCTTCCTGCCGTATTATAGTGCTTAATAGCATTCTCAGTCAGAATTATGTACTGGGATTCAAAAGCTTTAAAGCTTTCCATAGATGTTTTCAAAGCCCCAGAAGTCAACTCGTTCTTCACCTCATTTTCATCCTTATCATCAATGGAGATATTTGAAAAAACAGCTTTGATATGATGACCAAACTTTTCACCAATCAATAATAGTTGTGATCTTTGAAATAAAACCAAGTCACCAAATCTCTCTGAGACCTGAGAAATATTTTCATCTCCTTGTTCAGTTGTAATATTAGAAACCTTTTCACAGATATCCAAGTTAATTATATAGTCGATGATGAGATATGTCCATTCACCAGCTTTCACCAAATGGGCAGGATTATATGAACGCATCAAGTCAACTGAGAAATGGTGTAATCTTCTCAATAGTTCAGATATATGAATAGATGCTATAGATGATGACGATTCTCTTTTAGAAATTGATAGCAAAATAGTGAGTTGCTTTGCAAATATGTAAACTTTTGATGACGTGATGGAAAGATCAAGTATATTGGAATTGAACAGACTTTTGGCTGATGTGAATGTTTCTAAAGGTTCCAAATCTCCACTTGTTTCTTTATTTGCTAATTTTTCTTTCAATGCGGCCTGAAATGGGGAAATTTCCCTCAATAATGCATCATATTCATTCAACGAGTCTTCATATAGATGTAAGATAAGATATTGTCTTGCTATACCTTCTTTAATGGCCAAATAACTATCAATGTTATCATTCAATAATTGTTGTCTTTGTGGCTGATTGAAGAGGATATTCAACCCACTTTCGAGCATATTAACTCTTTCCGTAAATGAATAAAGAACACAGCTTTTGAATTTTGTAAATGCATTGTTTATACTTTCATTTTCCTCTAAAGATGATGAGTACTTGGCCTTCACCTTTATACATCTGTCTGTATTCAGTTCTAAATTGAAATCGAGTCTGATTTTCTCAAATACCTTTGTACTTGCCTTCTCCGTCATATCTTCAGGGATGTAGTATACTATCAGCCATTCAATTGGAGCGTTCGATTTGTTAATGTTTTGTTTTTGCCATTCTTTGATCAATGGTCGTACTTTGGATCTATAAGTATCGAGATCAGCAGCCTCGACAAATATTACTCTCAAATAGGGCACTGTCAACAACGCTACTGTTTTTGAGATGATAGATTCTTTCTGTGTCTTTTCAAAGTCAATTATTGGGCCTGAATCATTGTCATCAAAGTGCTTTGGTGTTTCTTCAATGAACTCAAATGGTAGCTGAGGTATTGATCTTAACGCATCTTTGTCGGTCTTCCTCCAGTGCAAGTTCGTCAGTTGACCCTTCTGCTTCAAACGAGTTTCCAGATTTGGATAGATGCTAAATGGATCGTAGAAGCCAAATATCACAGAAGGTGTCTCGACCAGCATTGTTGTCGTTTAACACCTGAGAAGTCGTGAGCCTGTTTAAAACATCTTGAGCTTTGTCCATTTCGGTTTCGTTGTTTATTCTTTTGAAGATTACGTAATCTGTTTTCTCACCAAAATAAACAAATTCAAAAACTTCTTTCGAAGGGACTTGCTCATTGAAGAAACAACACAGAAGACCTGCTCGAGAATCCAATTGGCTGGTTTCAAAGAGGCTAGAGCATCAATTCACACACCATGTCAACCAATGGTAACGGCAATCACAACCAGACGTCCACTCCAGGTGCAAACTTAAAGCTCAACGGAATACAAACACAGAGGAATCGAATATTGTCATCTTCTGCATTGAAAAAGGCTCAATCTCCATTGGCGAAAAGAAGAATATGGGATGTTTCTCCTGATATCAATAGCTCTCCCTTTAGAAGATTTAATTCTAGAAGAGGATCTCCATTAGTTGAGAAAATATCGCAAAGTTCTGAGACCTCAAGATCAACAGCAACAAGCAGTAAAAAACTTTCTGAACAGAAAGTTGATCATCCTGATGAGTTTTTGGATTGGGTTACTAGAGCAAAGTCAAACTATCAAAGCCTAATGAAGAATATCGAGGAAGATGATAAAAAATTCTACGAAGAAGTCGAAGAAGAGAAACAGAGGAATCAATTCGAAGAAGAATCAAGTGAGTTCAGATCAGAAGCTTTAGAAGAGTTAACCAAGATATTGAAACAACAACAGAGACAGAAACATATAGATTTGGGCCTAGACAATGGCATAGATCAAGAAGAAGAGGAGGAAGAAGAAATAGAAGAAGAGAATAGCTCATATAACGAAGAACTATTCGGGGAAGTGAGCGAAGATGAAAGCGTTAAAAGTATCAAAAGCATCGAAAGCATCGAAAGTATCAAATCGGTGGAGGATATCCCAGAGGGAGCCTATGATTTTGAAGGTGATGAAGGTGAAGAAGAGTACTTGTTAGAATCAGATGAAGGTGAGGAAGAGGAAGGGTCTGACATGGAAGAACCAAGTGGTACTCAGGCTAACAATGTCAACAATGATGAATATGACTCTGATGGAAACGTGATTTTCCCAGACGATGCTTTAATAATGGATATTAGCTCTGATGAAGAAGAGAGTGAGAATGAACTCAGTGAAAGATCATTCAATGATGTCATGAAGGATCCTTCCATTGATTTATTAGAACACAATCCCGTTCCTCAAACTCAAAGCATGTATGCTCCAATTAACCCCAAGCCAAAATACTCTGCACAACAATTATACCAAAAGATTAATAATCAAGAAGATTCAGTAAATTTGGATTCTGAAGAAGAATATGAATCTGAAGTGGATGAGGATGAAGAAGAATATGAATCTGAAGTGGAGGAGGACGAAGAAGAGCAAGAACTAGAAGAAGAGGAGCCAAGCTCGTTCAAACCCCAATCTAAGTACATTGATGAAGAAGCTGAAGAAGCTATTCCTGAGGCTGATATAGAGGAAATAGAAGATTTAGAGGAGTTGGAGGAATTAGAGATGGAAGAGGCAGAAGAAGGGGATTCTGTCATATCAGAAGATTCAGAAGCAGAATCACAATCATCATACGAGTCTGAAGATGCTGATGAACTCGACTTTGAAGATAACCAAAAGCAAAATATGTCCGTGCAAGAAGATGCTGCAGTCATCGAATTTGCCTATGCAACGCCATCAGGGGAAACGGAAGCAGGCTCCGCTAGTCTGTTTGAAATGTTAGCGAATGCTGCACTAAGTGTTGGTTCTACGGAGGCGATTCATGATTTAGAAAACAATGCCATTGAAGGTTCAGCATGGGAGCATATTTCAGATGATGAAAATGCTCAGAATATCGAGGGCTATGAAGAAAAATACGAAGAAGAAGAGTATGAAGAAGAAGAAGAAGAACAACAACAAGAAGAAGAGTTTGAAAAAGAAGAAGAAGAACAACAACAAGAAGAAGAAGAAGAAGAAGAAGAACAACAACAACAACAAGAAGAAGAACAAGAAGAAGAACAAAAAGAAGAACAAGAAGAAGAACAAGAAGAAGAAGGCGAGATAAACGAAGAAGAGCCACAAGAAATAGTGGAGCTTGCTGATTTCGAAATGAAAGACGTTTCTGAAGAAGAAGTTATGGAGTCTGAGGAACCTGTTGATGAGTCATATGTTTCCGTCGACCAAACTCAAGATCTGAGTGTTCACTTTGCACAAGATGAAGATGAAATTGATGATGGCGAGACAAATAACAAAGAATTAGAACATATGGAACCTGAATATGAGGAGGAACAATATTATGATTCTGACGACGAGCTTTTCAGAAGTCCACAACATAGTGTTTTTGGTGCTATCACTGCTGACGATGTTTCAGTTGTATTGAACCCAAATGATGAAAATGAGGATGCTGGTGATACTGATGGCTACGCTGGTATGAATTTATTAGATGAGGTTGAAAGAGAGTCTACACCATTAGAGTGTGCCCCAACACATGAAGAAACATCCACTAGTAAAAATGCGAAGGTTGAAGAACTAAAAGACGCAAATATTTCAACGGATTTAGGTGATAATGAAAACCATGAACCAGAAACCACTACTGAGCTCAGTTTTGTTTCATTTTTTGACCAGGTACCTAAAATCTCACAAAATACAAAGCCAGACTTATCCTTGAATGCTATGTCAGATGCGTTTGTTAAGGAGCTGGGCCCCCAAAACGATTCCCCACAGTTTTTCAAGCCTTTGACCATCGCACCATCAAGACGTGAAGATACTGCTGATAATGATACAGAAATGATTCAAAGAAACACAGAGAAAGAGGATAGAGCCATTGAGGAGCATATATCCAATGAACATGTGTCAGTTACTGAGTCCCTAAATCCAATCATAACTGACGAAGAAAATGGAAGTGTTTCTTCTAGTGTTGATGAAGGAACTACTTCCCTAGACAAAGCTATATTCACACAGAAGAATGCTTTTATTCAGAGGGTTGAGTCATTATATGACTCTGCCTTTAAATTCTCAGACGAGTTAATTGATTCTGCTGTTACCCCTGTCAAACAGTTACCAAGACTCAATGATTCCAAATTTATGATTATAGAAGATCAGGATCAAAACAGTACGAAACCAGAGCAAATTGATAGTGCCGATGAGCAAAAAACCAATGACGAACAAGAATTTTTGATTGCGGATAGCTCTATTGAGACAATCACGAATGAGAATGCCGAAGAACGCTATGTTTCCCATATCGCAGATGAAATGCTGGATGGAGTTTTGGGAGAACCAGCAGAGGAGTTTATTGGACAAATTGAGGAGGAAGCTGAAAAGGCAAAAATACCATGCCTTCCAAAATTGATCGACGACGCAATTGAAGAATCGTTAGGTGAAGCTCCTGAATCCTTTGTTGGCGAGGTTATAGATGAAGTTGAAGGAATCTCCAATGAAATTAAAAGTGCTGTTGACAGCGCAATTGATGAATCACTGGGGGAAACTGCCGATAAGTTTGTGGAACAGATTGTTGACCATGTCGAAGAAATTGAAGATATACCTCAAGAATTCAAAAGAAGCACTGATGTGTCTGTTAAAGAATCACTGGGGGAGGAACCTGAAAAATTTGTTGAGAAAATTACAGAGGAAGCTGAGGAAATCATTAACGATATCAAAGACAGTGTTGATGATGCAATTGATGAATCACTGGGTGAAACTGCAACCAAATTTGTGGAGCAAATAATGGATCATATCGATGAGATCAAAAAGTTTCCAGATGAAGCTGAGGAGCTTGGAAAAATTGCAGAAGAGACACTGGGAGAATCATTGGAAGATTTTGTCGAAAAAGTGGAGACTGGATGTGAATCTATCAATCCTGTGATAGATAGCAGGGAGATTGCTGATGCAGTAATGGAAAGCGCTTTAGGTGAAACCGGTGAAGATTTTACTGAAGACTTCGAAACTGCCATTGAGGAATCAAAAGCAGACCTAACATCTGATGCTGACATGCTGCTTGATGAATATTTGGGTGAGCCAGTTGACAAGTTTGTTGAAAATACTGAAAGCATGCTCGACAAATCAGCTATAGAAAGAGTACCGGATACAACCAACATCAAAGATACTGACTTAATTGAACATCCTCTTGATGAAGGGTTTATGACATATATCACAGGCATTCTTGACGACGAGTTAGATAATGGTGATTTGACCTTGAATAGAACAGCAGCTGATCCTGCAGCTGAAATCACTGAAATCACTGAAACTGAGAAAGAGGAAGAAACGCCTACAAAAGGACTTGCTAATTATGTTAGTGATATTTTAAGCGAAGAGTTGAATAACGCCGATGTCACTGCTCAAGATGAAAATATATCACGTTTGGAAGACGAAGAACAGTTTGAGCTACCTATATCAGATGCCAATATTGGCGACTTTATACTTCCGGAGAAGCCTGATGACCGTGAAGCATCTTCTGATATCGAAGAAGAAATTGATGAGGTCCACAAAAATGAAGAGATTTTCGAGACTGAAGTTTTTGATACTGCAATTGCAACAGAAGTCCCTTCACATGCGGCGAACAACACGACTGATCAAAATGTTTTTGAGCAAGAAGCCGAAGAAAACAAGATAGAGAAGTCGGTTGAACTAGAGGACAATATGAATCAAGACGCTCCAGATCCTGAAGTTGATGAAATGCTACCTGGGAATGTGCAATCTAAAAAAACGGTACTTGGTCGCCTTTTCGGCTGGTTTAGTCTGACTAGAGGAACAAAGAGAAAGATAGAAGAGAAACCAGAGAGCAGTGCTGTTGAAGATGTCGATGTTGATGTCACCGGAGAGGAAACTGAAAGATCAATTAAAAGACAAAAGAAAGATGGTATTCCCTTATTCCATGACCACATTATTATGAAGACTAGAAGTGGCAAGATTATCGGTGCCAACTCTGCAGAAGAAATTGAAGAAGCTAAAAAGGTAGACTATATAGAGGCTGAAATGATCGAAGAGATTAATAAAGGTGAAATTAGTGCTCCAATTGAAACTAAAGGATTGGTGGAAGATTATGAAATGTTTACTGGATACAAGGAACTCGCTATTTTAAGTACAGCTGCTGCTTCTGCAAAAGATAATGAAGAGGATATTGAAGAAGATATTGAAGAAGAAAGAGAAGAAGAAAGAGAAGAAGAAATTCAAAGTAATGATGTTGATAGTGATGTTGATATAATCGAAGCTGCTGATATAAAAATGGACGAGGTCGAACAGGCAAACACTGAGCCTTTGGAAAGTACTAATGCTCTTGTGCAGGCAGATCAGAAGTCATCAGATGCTGAAGATGATGCCTTGGTAGAAGTTGAAAAAAAGGTTGAAAGTATCAACACTGAAGATAAGCCAGTAGATGATACCCCAACAACTGACACAATAGGAGTTCGTCGTTCAGCACGTAACATCAACAAGGCCACACCTGAACCTGAAATCGTTCCTCTTGCTGAAAAAGTAACTTTAAGAAAAAGTAAAAGATCTACAACTAAGGAAATTGCTGAACCAGAAGTTGAAGAAGACATCAAAGCTGCTGTCGATGATGATGAAATTGAAGAAGAGAAGGAAGCACCAAAGAAGAAGAAAGTCCGGTCGAAAACAGTCTCTGTTATCAAAAATACGAGAGGATCCAGGGGATCTAGAGGAAGCAGAGGGGGAAGAGGTGGTAGAGGTACGAGAGGAAAAAGAAGTAAAACGAAATAATTACCCAAACTAATGACCTTTTAATTTTGAAATGATTTCAATTCTGTTGTTTTATAATGAATAATGTTTTGTAACAAAGCCAGTTGTAGAAGTTCATGACAGAGAGGCACTCTATTGGTGTTAGCTCCTACGCTACTTGTTATATATGCAAGTTGATTCAGTTCTAGATTGAATAAATTAATACATACAAGCAAACTATATACACGGGGAATATGACTATTTTCAATGCTATCGGTCTATAATTAATTATCATTTTGTGATTGAAACACATTTTTGGTTTTGAGAAGTGAGAATTAAGAGACATTTGCCATCAAATATTCAAAGCATGTGAAGAAGGTGATACTCGTTATAACAGATCTAACAACGCTAACACTCAATCCCCTATACATACCTCTTGTTGGAAGTGTGATTTTTCTAATCTTGATAGGTTCTTGAGGAAGTTTGGCTGCTTCTCTGATTATATTGCAAACAATATCCCTTTGTACTAATGATTTGACAGTGTCTACCGGGAAAACTGCTACCCAGCATAACACACCAGACAGGGCACCAGCTATTGTGATCGAGAGCGATGAGATTGGGATATTTGTTCCTTGAATCTTACCATCTTTTGATAAACCTTCAATCAATATCTTTGAAGTTTCATAAACAGAGAAATAAAGACCTGCTCCAAAAACATCTCGTATGAACTGGAATTTATAACCTGCATATAATCCACGAACACCACAAGTCTGTACGATTCTATTAGCCACTTCCAGTGTTGTCTTTGGCATCATGCTGGGACTCAAATGAAGGTCCTTCTGCATCACTATGAATATCTGTGAGAAGAGTTTTGTGAATTCAAAGGGACATGCAAATACACTTGTACCAGCACCACTGCAAGCACCAGAAAAGAATGAAAATGGGGCATTATTGAAAGCCATCTTTGCTGTCTTCAAATATGGAGAATCAGAATTGCCGATGGCTATTCCCTTGATGTATTTATGTCTTACTGGATTCAAACGACTCTTGCACTCAGTATATATGGAAACACTTAATGATCTTGAGAATGATGTTGATATTAGTGGAGCAGTCAAACCTCTAAAGAGACCCTTAACACCTTCGTTCTTCAGCGTCACCTTCAGGCACTCCACGATCCCTTTGTAGTAATGTGTCTGCATTCTTGTCTTCATGGAGTCCAGAGGGAAACCAGCAGTTGTAGATATTAGGGATGCAGTGTATGATAAAATGGTCGTTCTCCATGGTTTTAGTGGTTCTGGCAGGATATTGATCGCGTTGTGGAGATCGATTTCCCCAGTGATGACTGGTTGTATTTGTTTCTGTGTGCTCATAATACAAGTAGCCCTCTGTTTGCCTGTGGTCTCTCTTGTGTATAACTCTTTTCTATGAAGTTGTTATTGCTGGGAAAGCGAATCACGTTGGTAACTGATGATGACTTGTCAAAAGAACCAGATACGCCTCGAGGGTAGGGAAAAGGAGGCAGGGTGTGTGTTGTTGATAGCTAGCAAGAGCAAGAGCAAGAGCAGACTGGGATGATGAAAGGGAAAAATAGAGGGATCCCTTGACGGTTTTGAAGGAGAGAAGCACTAGTGTTTTATTTAAGCGTTTATTTCATTATGACTGATACTGTTGATAATAAAATGGAATTTTTTTCAGCGATGCGATGCGATTAATTTGGAATCATCTCGAAACAGAAAAATTAATTGATTAATTGCACAATGTTTTTAGTTTGGTAGTTATTATAGTATTATAGTATATAAGGGGTAAGTAGACATCCTATGATCTCTTGCTTCTGGTCTTTGGAGTGCTGGTACTGATGGACACCGTTTTCTTGGCACCTGTAGCCTTTGGGGCTGGAGAGGCAGTATTTGAAGAACCAGAAGAAGAGGTATTTTGCTTTGAGGCAGTAGTAATAGTAGCAGTCTTAGTGGTGGATGATTCTTGCTTTAGTGATTGAGCTTCTTGTTCAGCTTTTAATCTGACCACTTGACGTTGATAATCAACTTCAGAGTAGTATAAACCACCTTGTAGGACTAAAAGACCACCCAGGATTAAAATAATCAACACTTGAGAAGCAGCAATAACACTAATACCAGTGTTTGGTGAAACTTCACCCCATTCTCCCGTGATGGTGGCCAAAGCACCAACTCTCAAGTTTGTCAAGTAAACACAGATGGCAATAACGTATAAAATCAATGAACCATATTCAAAGTATTTTGTTTCCTCACTTGGCTTATAAATCTTAATCATACAACCAATAAGACCCAACCCAATGAAGAAATGTAAAATATACAATGGAATGGCTGGAGTTTGTGCCCAAGTTTGATAATGTCTCAATGCAAGATCAAAATGTTCTTGAGTAACATCACCATACAAGACGTTATAATCATATGGTAAATTACCTAAGAGTAAACCTATAAAGAAA
This sequence comes from Ruyongia ponderosae, assembly GCA_030582235.1. NCBI lineage: Eukaryota > Fungi > Ascomycota > Saccharomycetes > Phaffomycetales > Wickerhamomycetaceae > Ruyongia > Ruyongia ponderosae. Next base: position 2,079 of record JAKTWV010000098.1, on the reverse strand, counting down.
AAGGTACCTGATAGAACATTGCAATTTTATGTTAGTATCGTTGTTTTGACCATAAACAATTGATATAGCTCGAGCTTCAACCATTCAATCCCATTGTTATGAATAAAGCAAGCCACAAATAAATGAATAACATCATCTCCAACAGAAATCACACAAACGCATTGGAGACAACTGAAAAACCGTCACATACCTGAGCAGATCAATGCAGTTCCAATTGGAAGGATTTCTTGATATGTAAGCATTTTGATTATACGGTGGTGGTGGTGGTATTATTGATGTTCAAAAAGGTAGAAACTCAAGCTGTTTTGTTATCAAATTTGATTTTCTCGAACTACAGAAAATAGAAAATCAGAAAATCTTCAAAAATCAAATCAGTGCGGCACTACAAGTCCACGATCCACGATAAAGCAAGCTGTAAAGTGTGGAAATTGGCTGTGGAAAGGGATAGCATTAGGATCATCAATGCTATAAAAACACTATTGAGGTGAAGCTAGATATTCAACATTGCTCAAAACAGTGCTTGTTTGGGGTTTATTTTTATACGAAAGACACAATCGAAAAATTCGCTAAAATCTGAATAATTATGGACTTATAGTACACTGACTGATTTGAATAATCTTGATTTGGAAAACCGTAGCACAAATTTATATATATTTTAGTAGATCAATTAAGGATCAGTAATTATTATTATTATTTATAAAAGAGTAGAATAAGCTTAAGCTGTAGCACCTTCTTCAGCAACTGGTTCAGCCTTTTGGATGTAAGACTTAACGTATGGAGCTGGGATGGCTTCATCTTCCTTTGGTTCAATGACCTTAACGTAATCTGGTAAGGATCTTGGACCGTTTCTGTTGGTGGCTGGGTCTCTCATGATTTTGACCTTAACACCTAAGACACCTTGTCTTAATAAGACGTGTCTGGTAGCAGTGTCAATGAAATCTTTAACTGGTTGACCAGAGTGGATTAAGAAACCATCTTGGAACTTCATGGACTTGGCACGAGCAGCTCTCAACTTACCTGAGATAACAACTTCAACACCCTTAGCACCGGATTCCATAACGTATCTAACAACACCGTAAGCAGCTCTTCTGATGGCTAAACCGTTCAATAACTTGAACTTTAATGATTCAGCTTGAGCAACAGCGGATAAACCACGGTCTTGGACTCTTTCAGCGTATAAGACAATAGTACCTGGAGCATATTTGAATCTCTTTTGGACTAATGAGGTTAATTCGTAGATTCTTCTACCGTTTTCACCTAAAACTTGGTTGGTTTGAGTAGCTCTGATAATGATTTCAGTCTTTGATGGAGTAACTCTGACTTCAACACCAGCGTACCCTTGTTCGGCTAATTCTCTGGTGAAAAATTCGTTTAATTCAGCGTAGAAGACACCGTCGGCGACCAACTTTCTTTTCTTTGAGATGACTGGCATTTTTGATATATGTTATGGGATGAGGTATTAGAATATGTAACAAGGTTGAGATTTCTGCTATGCTGATTTTATGATAAATTTTTCACTTTTTTCGCGGATGAGTTACATCCTGACACCACTTTTTTTTATTTTTTTGTGACTGCTTTTTTTTTTCTTAGTTAAACATCTGGACACCAAATTTAGCGCCAGTGACTTAGGCTATAGGCTATTATTATACAGACCAGCTGAACAGATGGGGTGCTTATCAGAAGATAGACTTATCATCACTGCACAAACAGATTAATGTTGTCGATGAGCATGCATGTTTTCCAAATATATAGTCACATTAACTGAAGTTTCTAAGTAACATGATACCCCAAGAATTGCACGATATACTCACGAAAGTACAGATCAGTAGATGTATTAGTGGGGCCTATCCACACTCCACTAGAGCGTACCTAAGCCACAAGGTTACTACAATTCAAGCCTCAGTTTTCCAATATAAATAGGCCTCGAGTTTCCCATGTATATTATCAAACTATTCTAATAAACTAACGTTACAACATCTTATACATGGAGGTCGTTACAAAAACTACCCCGTCCCTACCTAAAAGCATCCTTAGATCAGTCACTTCACGGTATCGCGCTGCTTCTCGTTCACCTCAGCT
>JAKTWV010000097.1:0-29208 GCA_030582235.1 Ruyongia ponderosae | reverse complement strand
GAATCTTTCCAAGAAGACACTAGTCTTCATAGCAAACACCCTCCCTGTTTTCTTTGGATCATCTTGGATTATAGAGTACTCACATCTACCAAGAGTTAACTCGACTGGTTTGTATCTTCTGGAATTTAGCTCTGACTTCAAAGCGTCAAATGCACGCTTCTTCTGCACCAGAAAGCTGCCAGCAGTATGATTTGGTTTCTCAGTATCATCATCACTAGTATGTGTATCGAAGCCACCTGCCATGGTTGCAAGAGTGGGAAATAACAGTATTTAGTTTGTCAAGTTGTAAATGTTGTAACCAAATTATAATTGAGAAGTTCAAAAAATTATGGGATTACCCGGCAAAAAGTAATGGAAGTGGCCGAACCGAACAGATCAAATATATAGCATTGGAGTTCATATTGATGCTCTAATGTTCGACGTTGACTTACAGATATTGATTAGTGGATGGCAAGAATATTGTATAATTAGCAACGTCACTGAAAAGTGAAAAGAGTAAATAAAAATAAGGAAAATATGCAATAACAAAGTGAAATCGACAGCAAAACCATACAATTCTCCATCATATACCATGATGATCTTTTATAAAACACCTGCACCCAATATATCTGGCTCCTGAACAATATGAATGAACAGCATGACTAGCTAGGAGTAATTATCCATAAACCATAAGATAAAAATTCAAATGCATTAATAACAACAAAAAATAGCAAAACAACCTGATCATATACCCCCATGATCTATAAACGAAACACCACCACCACCACCACCACCAAATCATTTCTTCATTAATTATATATGAATTGGCAACTTGACCAGCTGGAACTTATTAGAATAGGTTAACAGACAAACCTGTACGCTAATCGAAGCCAGCAGTTGGGGTCAACGTAGATGCACTATCATTAAAACTATCAGAATCATCACCATCTGTGTTTGATTGCTGATCTTCTGGAATATCATCTTGCGTGATTCTTAAACGAGCGATTAAAGAAGCAGCCTCATCAACTTCACGTTCTGGTTTTCTCTGAACTCTTGACGATATACGAGCTCGATTGATCTTTTTTAGAATCTGATGATGCGCTGAAGGGAAGTCACGCTTGTCATCAATTTCTTTTCTTGAGCGTAAGTAAAGATCATTCTGGAGCTCTTTCCAAGTAAGACTAACAGGTTTATCACTAAAATATCCTTCAGGATCACATTCAGGATGCTTCTTAGCAATTATCATTGCTGTCATGGCACAAAACACATTTGGCGAAGATTGAAGTTTATGATCAAATAAGAAATAATCCACAAAAACAGTATACCTTTTTCTCTCAATATAACCATCATAACTCCTATCAATTGTTGGACCTATCTTGCTTACTTCATAGTCACATAACTTTAGAATGAATGTACTATCGCCATCGGATATGAAGCCAAAATTACTCTCATTAATAATCATATTCCTAATCTCTTTAGAAAAGCTATGTCTGAGGTGAAGATTCATAATCATTAATTGACGATTGAAAGTTCTATATGTAATGTCAAAAGTATCTCCAGGTTGAGATAATAATAGTCTTTTCAAATCATCTGTCAACAATTTGTTCTCGATTCCACCAGGGATTCTAAGCGTTGATAACTTTGACTTGTGTGATGGAATAGTTGATTTATCTGAACAATCTAGTTCACGAATGACGATTTCGATGTCTGACTCGATTTGACCTCTAGACTTCATTCCATTCAAAGCACAAAGTACCAACTTATTATTAGCCTTATAGCTGGTCTCAAACGATTCGATGAAATCAATATATATTGATGATGTTGCGTGGATTTGACTCATAAATTGGGTTCTTATCTCGCCTCTATGTGCATCAGGACTAAAGAAAAGAATATTCTTTAGGCTGGCAGACATATAGTTTTGGAACCGACTAAATCTCCAAATCTTTTCCTTTCTGGATCTATTTAGAATCATCCATTCTTCTTTCGTAACTAGATTCTTGGAATTTTCCATTATAAGGTCCAATTCTTCAATGCTTGCAATAACATCATCAATACCTTTGTAATATGGTTTGAGATAACGATTCATAACATCCCAAAAGCATTCTGGAGCTAGATGTTTGATTGAAATAGTGTCAACCTTTGTTGAGAACATTTTCTCTACCTCCTCTCGACCATTTAAGAACCCAGTCCATTTATGGTTACCAACTCGAACAACTGAAATGATGGGAATAGACAACACCATTAGAGGCCACGATAAGTAAAACTTTTCCACACTGGTGATTCTTGTAACGTTGTCATTGAAGAATCCCAATTGTCCACTCATTTCAGTTGTTTCAATAAGTTTCTGGAAAGTCTCTAAATTGAACCCTTGCAAAGCATCATTGGGCGGTGGTTGTTGCTTTGTTGTGTGAAGGACAAGTGCCTCTGTGAGCCTGTGTATCCAGCCCTCCATGGAAATGTCATTGAGGTACCTGTATTCCCCCATGATTGGTTGTTGATGGTTGTTGTGGAAGTAAAAGTAAAAGTAAAAGTAAAAGTATCTGAGCCGCCCCCCAAATTTGTAAAGACAATAACGAAAAAAGAAAAAGTTACCCGGATTTCCTCTTTGGGAAGATCTGGAGATCTCTTATTGGAAGTTCAAGTTTCAACCAGTTCAAACGTCAAACAGTGACTGATAGTTGAACAGTTAGATGTGCATAGGACTGGTTATAATACTAGAGTGATGGTAAGTTGTCTTAGTCATATCTATTATCAAATAGTTGTCACATTAACAAGCATCATTGCGACAATTCTCAAAATTATTCATCTTTATTCCCCTATGTTGGTGGCTCCAAGGCAACGATACAAGTGTGTCCCGGATTTCCCAATCAGGACCCGACGATCCTGAAGTTACATGGCTAAAATCCAACCTAACCTTTTACAATATACATTAGAACAACAGTTAAGCTCCGACGATCTAACAGGCTGCATGCTGAAGTTGTTAAATTAATAAAAATGAGAAATGCATGCATGTAATAACCAAAATTAATAAAGTAGCAAAACCAACAATATGATCACGATTCCAAAACAGCTAACAAATAGACTAATGATCCGCTTGGCTTTCGAATGTAAGCTAACCAACCATGAACTTTGAACTACTTCAATCCTGTTCATAATTCAGACATATACTCTTCAATCCAGAGGTGGTCTAAATAGTAACACTTATCAGGGTCTTCATCCATGTCGTAAAATCTAGCTCTATCAAAATCAAGAATATGCACCTTCTTGTCTTTCTTGGAAAACAATATGTTTCCACTGTGCAAATCTATATGACGAATTTTACAAACGCTATTGATCAATTTGATCTGCTCCATGGCCATTTCCAGACATTTCAAATCATCAGTACATTTGACTGGTTCTTCAATCTCTTCAAAGACTGATAGAAACCCAATAGCCGTATCCAACTCATCATGTTCCATATCTCTATGATTCAAATAACTACTGTTCTTTTGGAAATCATTAATGATCATAGAATCGGCATAGAACATTCGTGGGGAATGAATATAGGCTGCATTCTCCTTATAGCCATCCAATTTATCATTATGGAACTGTATTCTACCTGCTGCAATCCTTTCACTCGACCATCTAGTTTCTGCAAGTTCAAGATCGGACATCATTGTTGTATCATTATCAGGATCAAATATACGTATTGGATCTTGAATCTTCAAAATAAGAAATTCTCCAGCCTTGTCTTTAATTTCGTCTCGGGTACTCTGCATCGATATGTCCTTAAATCTCTCCAAAAAGACACTGGTCTTCATAGCAAACACTCTAGCAGTTTTCTTGGGATCATCCTGTATGATTGAGTAGTCGCCTCTACCAAGGGTTAACTCGAGTGGTTTGATTTCTCTGGAATTAAGCTCTGATTTCAAAGCATGAAATGCACGCTTCTTCTGCATCAGAAAGCTGTCAACAGTATGATTTGGCCAATCAGTATCATCATCACTAGTATGTGTATCGAAACCGCCAGCTGTTGCTGGAAGAGTGGAAATAGTATTATCAAACATATCCATTGAGTTCACCGTCTCCATGGCAGCACCGTGTTCATCATCACCTGTAATATCTTCAGCTGCATCACCATGATCACCCTGTTGTCCTTGATGTTGATCAGATTGTTTGATGTTTTGTAGAATCTCACGATACGCTGAAGGGTATTTATCTTTGCCATCTATAAGAGGTGGAGGAGGAATATCAAAGTCAATTGTAATCCGATCCCAATTGAGAGTCTGATCCCAATTGAGAGTCTGATCACTGAAATATCCATCAACATCAAATTCAGGATACTTCATAGCCAGAATCATTGCAATAAAAGCACATAGTATGTTTGGTGATCCCTGGCTTTGATGATCAAAGATGAAATAATCCACGTTAACAGATTGTGATTTTCTTTCAATTAAGTCAGAGCTCTTGATTCTCTCTTTTGCGGCGGCACTTATACTAAAACTAGAACTGTGGATACTATCATGAGAGACAGGCCAGCCAACTGGAGACCAACCTGTCAATTTAAGAATAATAGTCACGCTGCAGTCTGATAGGAAGCCTATTTGCGTACGTTCGGACATCATATAAAATATGGTTTGGATAAGTTTACCAAACAACTTGGTATCCTTAGTACCCAGAGATCCATCTTGTTCTATGAGGCCGTCATCTCTTATCCGGGTAGCTATATTATAGTTTGGTAATGCCAGCACATTCTTTGATCTATCATCCTGCATCACTAGTTTTTTGATTTCACCAGTAATTGAGTTAGTGATTAAGACAGGCACAGGCGAACAATTCATTATTTGCAACTTGTGACTAAAAAGTCCGACATCTATTCTACCTTTCTTGTTTCCAGTTGTAACTTCCAATAGAATCTCCAATAGCGTGAACTTTGTTTTCTCATTATCAAACACAATTGATTCTGTGAACTCAATAAAAAGCTTGGCTGTGCTCAGTATTTGTTGAAAAAATTGATTTGCTAAGTTTATTTCAGCTGTATCTTCCTTATCAAAGAACAAGATATCTTGTAGTTTTCCAGACATCATAAGATTGAAATTTTTGAAGGGTCTCATTGCGGTCTCTCTAGCTTTAATCAAATTTTTTATTTTTTTTGGTGAATAGTCATCAGTATAATTCTCCAACTCATTATCAAATCTTTTAATAATTTCAATAGTAGCATGAATGTTTTTATAATAGGTATCCATATATCTAGTCATGATTTGTTGGAAAACATCTTCTGACATATGTCGAGCAAATATTGTGTCTACTTTAGATCTCTGTCCTGCCGCAGTATTTCCAGTAGTACTTCTATCTGAAGTTTTGATTGAGTCCTCGTCGGCATGAATGACTGACACAATGGGTATAGACAGTGCAATCAGCGGCCATGATAAGTAGAATTTATCATCTTCAGTAAGATTTGCATTTTCTTTGAAAAATTCTATCTCTTTTGTCAAATTGGTATTCATTAGAGTCCTAAACACTCTAGCATTGAAACCATTGTAGATGTCTTTGGCAGGGAGTTGGGTTGGATCATTGGCAATGTGTTCTGCGAGTCTGTCGACCCATTGTTGAGTTTCCAGTCTGTTGAGGTATTTGTATTCAACCATGATGGTTAATATTGAAGGGATGGTGGCAAAAGTTGTAAATGTTGTAACCAAATTATATTTGAGAAGTTCAAAAAAATTATGGGATTACCCGGCAAAAATGTAATGGAAGTGTCCGAACCGAACAGATCAAATATATAGCATTGGAGTTCATATTGATGCTCTAATGTTCGACGTTGACTTACAGATATTGAGTAGTGGATAGAAAGAATATTGTAATTAGCAACGCCACTGAAAAGTGAAAAAAGTAAACAAAAATAAGGAAAATATGCAATAACAAAGTGAAATCAATAGCGCCAAAATTCAAAATTAAATATCATATACCATGATGATCTTATATAAAACACCGGCTGCACCCAATATGATCTGACTCCTGCATGAACAATTATATATCATGCAGATTAATGAGCATTAATTATGAACAGCATGAATAGCTAGGAGTAATTATCCATAAACCATAAGATAAAAATTCAAATGCAACAACAAAAAATAGCAAAACAACCTGATCATATACCCCCATGATCTATAAACGAAACAACAACACCACCACCACCAAATCATTTCTTCATTAATTATATATGAATTGACAACTTGACCAGCTGGAACTTATTAGAATAGGTTAACAGACAAACCTGTACGCTAATCGAAGCCAGCAGTTGGTGTCAACGTAGATGCACTATCAGAATCATCACCATCTGTGTTTGATTGCTGATCTTCTGGAATATCACCATGACTAATTCTTAAACGAGCGATTAAAGAAGCAGCCTCATCACCTTCACGTTCTGTTTTTCTTTTAAATCTTGATAGACGTGCTCGATTGATCTTTTGTTGAATCAAACGATACACTGAAGAAAATTCCAGCTCCCCATTGATTTCTTTTCTTGAGCGAAAGTAAAGATCTTTGTGGAGCTCTTTCCAAGTAAAACTAACAGGTTTATCACTAAAATATCCTTCAAGATCACACCTTTGTTGAGAACATTTTCTCTACCTCCTCTCGACCATTTACGAAGCCAGTCCATTTATGGTTACCAACTCGAACAACTGAAATGATGGGAATAGACAACACCATTAGAGGCCACGATAAGTAAAACTTTTCCACACTGGTGATTCTTGTAACGTTGTCATTGAAGAATCCCAATTGTCCACTCATTTCAGTTGTTTCAATAAGTTTCTGGAAAGTCTCTAAATTGAACCCTTGCAAAGCATCATTGGGCGGTGGTTGTTGCTTTGTTGTGTGAAGGACAAGTGCCTCTGTGAGCCTGTGTATCCAGCCCTCCATGGAAATGTCATTGAGGTACCTGTATTCCCCCATGATTGGTTGTTGATGGTTGTTGTGGAAGTAAAAGTAAAAGTAAAAGTAAAAGTATCTGAGCCGCCCCCCAAATTTGTAAAGACAATAACGAAAAAAGAAAAAGTTACCCGGATTTCCTCTTTGGGAAGATCTGGAGATCTCTCATTGGAAGTTCAACCAGTTCGAAGGTCAAACATTGACTGATAGTTGAACAGTTAGATGTGCATAGGACTGGTTATAATACTAGAGTGATGGTAAGTTGTCTTAGTCATATCAAATATTTGTCACATTAACAATCATCATTGCGACATTAATTCTCAAAATTATTCATCTTTATTCCCCTATCAAAATACTTATAAATATCCCACAAATCTTCAAATCAACCATAAATGCAAGGAAAGAACTTCAATGGCTGCCTAACGTGTCGGAAGAAGAAGATCAAATGCCCAGAAGAGAGGCCCTTCTGCTCGAAATGTGTTGATTCTGGAATCCCCTGTCTCGGTTATGAGATCAATCTATTCTGGCCAAAGATTCAAAACAGGAAGCAATTGTTTGGAAACAGACATCAGTCCTCTAGGGGTGACTCCATAAGGAGAAGACATATCGATTTTGTCAAGAACTTGAAGCAGTATTTGTCAGATGAACAGTTGGTTGAGGATCTGATCTTGTTGGATGCTGTTGATGATGCTGATGTTCTTATTCCAGATATCGAAGTGATAAGGATGATCAAAAATCAGAACAAAACTTTCACAAAGGGACCATTTGGAGTGTTTTCTTCGAGCAATGCTGGTGGAGATGGTGAATCGAATAGTTGTGATGATTATGATACAGAATTCTTTGATAATAATGAACCATCACAAGCAGTACAGAATAATGACTATCTTATGACTCAGCAAGATTATAGTGATCAAAATCCATCAAATATTCATCCATTTGACTTTGAATTTGGACTAGAGATATTCAATTCATTAAAGAAGACATTGAAATTTGATAATGCTACTGATTACAATAGTACGATATCAACTAATCATCATAACGAAATAGATGTTGAGACCTCATTGCCAGACTATGCTCAGAACAATATGATGTCGATGAAAGATCTTCGAATCGAACCAATGATGATGCAAGAACTAATATCAGATAAACGATTTCAAATCCCCAAAGATGTTATTAAGAGATTGGCCAAAGATGACCCTTTACTTTCATTCATTTGTGAGATGCATTCAAGTACGATAGATGATATTGAATTACAGAATAACAATTATCATGATGGGGATAGTTATACTTCAACAACGTCATCGTCAATAATTACAGATAACAATAAGACAACTGGTGCATTGATACAATCTGCTTTATTCACGTTCTTATTAAAGCATTATACATCTTCAATCTCAAATAAAATGACCACTATTGAAAATAATCATAATCCATGGAATACAATATTTCTACCAATGGCATTAGTTGGTGGAATTTTATTTGAATCTTCATCTTCTAATTCTTCATCTTCATCTTCAACATCATCATACAATTCTGGATCAGAAGTACCCAATTCCAAAAATTCAATCTTGAATGCATTATTTGCAGCTAGTTGCTTTCATTTACAAGAACAATACCTTAAGGAATCTGAACCCATGAGATTCTTCTTAAACCTTGGGATTGAATTCCGATTAAGAGCCACTTATTACTTGGAAAGACTTATTGAAGAATATGATCAATTGAACGATAATTGTGATGACGATGATGATGATCGGTATTATAAGGGAATATTATGTGCTTTATTATCGATGAATACGATTGATGTCGTTTGGGGCACTATGGCTGATTGTCATTATCATTTGAAGTTATGTGGTGATGTTATTGAATCAAGATTTAAAAACACATTGAAACCATTGAGTAAGAGTGCATTGATTTTGAATAGGATTTATTCATTCATTGGTTATATTCATATGTCAACAAGTTATTCAAGTTTGGAAATGGATCCCAATTTCGATTACGTTTATTGTGAAGAAGTTATGAAAATGGCAAAGGAATGTGAAGGTACTCATGATTTCCTATGTAAGGAGACTTTAGGAGAAAATGGTGTCTTTGATTCAAAAGTATCAAGTGATTCTCCTTATAATCAACATGATCCTGAATTCTTAATAGATTCTGATGTGGAACTTGGCAATAATAATAGTTATAATTGGACGATCGAGATGATGTATGGTATACCTAATAGTTTGATCCATTTATTTCATGGTGTCACAAAGACGTATAAGGTGAAAAGATTCATTAAATCCAATCTAGATGCTATGGAAGCCACATTATTGAACTCAATTTCAATTTCTGATCGTGGTTCTGAACATATTTATGAAACTTATGAACGATTGAAAGAACTTAGAGAGAAATCAATTGAGCATATATTGATCATGGAGGAGAGTTTATTGACATGGAGATTTGAATGGAGATTAACCAAATCTGGCGAGATTAATGATGATAATGAAGATGAGTTCATTTCTAAGTTACATGAAGGATTGTATCATTATATCATGAGTTTCTATTATGGAGTCTTGATATATCTCTATTCAGTCAGTTATTCACTTGATTTGAATGATGAAAGAATGGTACAATACTGTGCCAGGGCCTTCAAGCATCTTTCGAAGTTGACCACACTGATATACACAGACAAGGTGAAGATATTACCGCTGATCTGGCCAGCATTCATAGCATCTTGTGCCTGTTGTGATGAGAGATTACAGAATGAGTTCAGGAAATGGTTTGGAGGATTAAACGACATTGGCCTGGGCAGCTATTCAGCAGTGCAACAGGTTGTCTACGAAGTGTGGCGCAGAAGGAAGAACAACGAGCCCAATGCTGACTGGTTCCATGTTCAAAGGGACTGGCAACTCAACCTGATGCTTAGTTAAATACCTGGTTAAATTGGTTAAACTCTTCAAATGTGACAAATGTTTAGTAAAATCCATCGGCCGATAATTCCGCGTTATTTCCGATATGATTTCCGATATAAAAAAATTGTCAAAAATTTCGATTTGCTGTCAAGTTTATAATATAAACAATTTCTCAGCGTTTAAGCTATTTTTGTTGATATTAATTGTATTGGTGGCGGCAGTTTGAAGGAGAGTACACAGAGATGACAGGCATCGACACACACCAGTTTGCTCCCATCGACCTGTACAGCAACGAGAGCTTTGATGATGATGTTGAAGCTTTGGCCTCTTTGAAAGAAGAAGATGGCGTTAACAATGATGGAAATGATAATGATAATGGCAACCACGAGGATGATTTCCTGCAACCAACACCAACGTTTGAAGAGTGTCCCAAGTGGAGGTTGGCTCTGTTCATCTTCCTCACTTGCACCTCGCAAATCATCTGTCAAGCTGTTTTATCTCAAACAATTGGAACTTTCCAATACATTGGTTCTTCTTTGCAAGTCTCAGATGCTGGATCCATCAGTTGGTTCACTGCCTCCTTCTCATTGACAGTGGGTGCCTTCATCCTGGTCGCGGGCCAACTAGGTGACTTGTTCGGATACAAGAAGCTATACGTCATTGGATACTGCTGGTTATCGCTCTGGTCATTGATCTGTGGATTCACCAGATATGCCAAAAATGACATCTTCTTTGATGTAATGAGATCATTCCAGGGTATTGGAATGGCGATCACTGTTCCTAATTCATTGGCATTGATAGGTCATTATTTCCCTCATGGTTCATTCTCTAAAAACATTGCAATGTCAATCTTTGGCGGTGTGGCGCCATTAGGGTTTGTATTAGGTTCAGTATTTTCTGCATTATTGACACAATTCGCTGATTGGAGTTGGTCATTTTATATATTAGCAATTGTTTCTTCAATATTAGCCATCTTGGGGTTTTTATTCATACCAAATGGTATTCATGCCAAAGACATTAGTCGTCAAAATTGGAAACAGTTTGATGTTTGGGGTTCAATAACTGCTATAACTGGATTGATATTATTCAACTTCAGTTGGAATGATGGGTCTGTTGTTGGTTGGGATACCGTTTACGTCTATGTCTTACTCATTGTTGGTGTTATTTTCATTGGTATCTTTTGTTATATTGAAGTTCATATTGCAACAAGACCATTGTTCCCTAAGGAATTATTGACTGGTGAAACTGGTGTTGTATTATCATGTATTGCTGCAGGTTGGAGTTGCTTTGGTGTTTGGATATACTATCAACATCAATTTGGTGTCCTAATCTTGAATGAAACACCATTAGTATTAGCGGCACAATTCGTACCTTCATTATTTGCAGGTTTGATGGCAGGTATTGGTTCATCATACCTATTAAGACATTTATCAGCAAGTGTTGTCATGGCCATTGCCATGCTTTTCTTTTTAGCAGGGTCTTTATTAACTGGATTAAGACCTGTTGGACAAACCTACTGGGCTCAAAAATTCCCTTCTTTGATCGTGACACCATGGGGGATGGATATTAGTTTCCCAGCTGCTACTATTGTCCTTAGTCATCATGCCAGTAAGAAGAATCAAGGGATTGCAGCTTCTGCAGTGGCGACATTTGTGAATTATTCAACTTCTATTGGATTAGGGATTGCTGGTACTGTGCAAAGATATATTGATCCAAATAATACTAATACATTATTGGGTATTAGATCTGCATTTTATACAGGGATTGGACTTGCTGGATTAGGTTTTGTCGTGGCAATCTTATTTGTTTGTAAACAGGGGAATTTTAGATCAAGTCTTCATTGATCATATTACTATTTCTGCATTTTAGCATAACTTTAGAGTTATAGATTTATAAGTATGGGTTAACATTTCATTGGTCACCAACATTAAAACTGATTATATTTACAGGAAGATTATAGAAATTATTATAGATTATCAGGTTGGTGACTAACACACATTTATGCAATTATATATAAATATTCATGTCATTCTTCATCTTAATCTTCACCAGTAGTCGATCAAGTCAAGTTGCTAATATCACAACTTGGAATCATTAGTATTACTAAATTTCATATCTTTCTCTGTTGACATCTTTTGAATATCATATCTTCTCTTACTATCCAACTTCTCCTTCAATCCATTAACATCCTTTCCTTCGAAATCCTTAGGATCTCTCCATTTGAATACCTCAGTGTATACATTCTTTCTATTCTCAATCTTATCAACAAGAAATTGTCCCAGGACAGGAAGCATCTTAAACCCATGACCTGAACCACCACATGCGACGAATAACCCCTTCTTCCCTGGAACATAATCATATATGAAGTCGTTATTGATCGTGTCTGTGTACCAGAGGACTTTGGATTCGAATTGGATTCCTGCTTCAACTAGATCTGGGAAGAATATCTTCATGAATTCCTTGACTTGATCCACGATATGCTTTGTTAAATATTTGAATGGTGGATCACTATTAGATGTCATTGGCATTGAAATGACTTTACCATTTTTGAATTCGACTGGATTAGTGTATTTTGTTTGTCTGACAATGATCTTCATATATCCTTCATGTGGAGTATATGGGAACATATACATTCCTGATAAGAATTCATGTTCTCTTTCTTCATCCCATCTCCAACCAACAATAGGGAAATTCTTTGCGGAATATTTGACTTGTAAATCTTTACGATTCTCTGGGATCTTGAATATAAGGACGTTTCCTGAGGTGGCTTCATTGATTCCATCTAAATCTTGAACAATTGAAGTTGACCATGGTCCACAACTAACGACTGTTAAATCTGCTAGATGTTCTTTGTTATCCTTAGTGACAATCCCATTAATGATTGATTTATCATTGTTGTTATCATATATGAACTTTTGGAAAAAACCTTGCTTGTCACCAAAGATGAATTTAACACCTAATGATCTGCAAAGATAATTAACATATTGACAAGCTCTTGAAGCATATAACATTCCAGCTGAAGTATCTAAAAACCCTTGTAAATTATTAACTCTTGTTTTCAATTCATTAACATACTTCATTTTGATTCCTAATCCAGCAGCATTAGCCCTCTTCATATCCTCTGGTGAGTTTATATCATAAGTTAATGAAGTCAAACCATCTTTAGCGAAACTTTCTCTTGATAATTTATCATCATTTGAAAAGATATCATCAAGCCAAAACATCCCACATAGTTCAAGAACCTTCAAGTCTTTATATTTGCAAGCTTCTTCTTTTGGTAAGAGTTCAATGTCCAGATTCCATTGTTGCCAAATCTCGAATGCCTTGAATGCCAGATCTTGATAATGTTTGTCACTAGCGTATTGGGCTCTAAAGATCTTATTCAAATCAGCAGAAGCAGTATCAGCACCTTCTAGAAAAGTGTAGTGGTTCTTGTGCATCTCAAGTCTATCAAAGACGGTGACGTTAGTGTATCCATTCTGTGCGAGATGGAGAGCATTGGATAGTCCAAAGACCCCAGCACCAACGATGATGATTGGAGAGTTCTTTGAAAGATTTTGGTGATCCATAATTATGATTATCTAGCTTAATATGTGATCCTGTTTGTTGTTGATTTCACAGAATAACTGACTTGCGAGAAAGCAGAAACCTTTATAAAGTAGTGTAATATTCATAAGCATCAACAACAAACCAACAGCACCAACATCAACATCATCTTCTTCTTCTCAGTTTCGCCATTTCCTTCTTAAAACCATTCACCAGCCGCAGTTTCGCTATTATAGATTCTGCGGCTGGAGCGTGTGGCAGGAGTTGGCGGCGCGTCTTCTCCTTCCCTTTGAAATATTCTTGATCGAGGAAGTGAATTGTTGCACCTTTTATTGTTTTATCAGTTTATCAGTGATAGCAGATCTTTTGGTGATGCTTGTGATAAAGTAACACTCATTGTCGCATTCACAGAGTACACATGGCAGACATATAAAGCACAGCACATCTCCAGTCAATTCCATCTCAGCATCATAGATAATCATAACAAGTATCAATCATGAGCACTGGAAAGAATTCAGTATCAACAGATACCAAAATCACACTGGAGCAAAGCACAGGAAGCATCGACAATCCCTCCATGACAGATGAAAAGAACACAGACATCATCCATGGCACAATCGAGCCATTGACCTCCAACGGTGCCCTCTCTGCTGTCTTTTCAAATCATGACTTCAAGGACTTGGATCAGGCATTCAACATTGGATTGGAGACAGAGCATGAATTCTTCACGCCTGAAGAAGAGGCTGCTGTGTTGAAAAAGACAGATATCTATATTTTACCAGTCATGTGTGTCTTAATGGCGTGTCAATTAATGGATAAGGGTATGACTTCATATGCTGCCATCATGGGATTGAAATCAGATTTAGGATTAACCACTGAATATTATGGATGGTCAGGTTCTTCGTTCTATCTAGGTTATCTTTTTGGATTATACCCTGCCAACTTGATTTTACAGAAATTCCCATCAAGAGCATTATCATTCGCTGTCCTGACATGGGGTGTTGTCGTATGTCTCCATGCTGCTATCTCAAATGGTCCTACATTCTTAGTTTGTCGTACCTTTTTAGGATTCTTTGAATCATTCATGGATCCATCATACATGCTATTGACAGGTCAATGGTATAAGAGATCCGAACATTATACAAGAACTGGTATTTGGATGGGATGTATGGGAATCGGTACCATTTTGGGTTCAGGAATAGGGTATGGGTTTTATATTCATAGAGAAAGTTATTCATATGCCCCTTGGAAACTATTATATATCACAACGGGTTGTATTACTATATTCTTTGCATTGATTTCATTCTTTCATGTCCCTGACTCTCCGAATAATGCATGGTTCTTGAATGATCACGAGAAACGAATCGTCGTTAATAGAATAAGAAACAATAAGACTGGGTTTGGATCCAAGAAATTTAAGTTGAGTCAGTTTAAGGAGGCATTATTGGATCCTGCTATTTATTTGTTCTTCTTTACAATGTTTGGATATGGGATTCAGAATGGGTCCTTAGGGACATTTGGGTCTGTTATTATGGAGGAACAATTTGATTTCAGTACAAGTCAATCTGTATTGATGAATATGGTTGATGGTGGGTTTGATATTGTTGCAACTATCCTATTTGCATTCATAACTACTTATTATTTAAAGAGTAGAGTCCTAATGGCAATATTCTTAAACGTTAATGTTTATTTAGGTATTCTTCTATTAGCTTATGCTCCTCAACATAATGCCGGTTTATTTGGTTATTACTGGACGGATTTGAACACTGCTTCATGGGCTACAATGTCCTCCATCGTCACTTCCAACACTGCTGGATCCACAAAGAAGACAGTTGCCAATTTTGCCCTCTTGGTTGGATTCACTGCTGGTAATATCATTGGACCAAAGACGTTTTTGGATAATGAAAGTCCAGATTATATCACAGCCAAAAGAGTCATGGTTGCACTATATGTCCTGAGTGTGACTTCTCCAATAATGTTGTACTTTCTGTATTATTATAGAAACAAGAAGAGGGAACAAGTTATTAAGGAGGATGGTATTGATAATGTTGAATTGAGTGAAGAACAACAGGCCAAGTTAGAATTTGGTGATTTGACTGATTTTGAGAATCCAACTTTTGTGTATGTGATTTGATAAAAAAGTTATGGTTAATATATGATGATTCACAACAAGGTATAAAGATTGTACTACTTAGTGACTAGACTTAACTTCAATATATATGGTATAACTTGTTCATTATTCATTAAAATAAGACGGTTACCCTACCTAAATTTCCTCATAATGACCCTAAACTTATCATATCTCCTAGTCCTGTTTTAGTCAGTCTATACCACTTATCATATCTTCTATACCAACTACTGACCAACAATAAACATATCCTGGACAGCAATCTGCCTTGAAGAACTCAAAACAACTCAAAACTGTGAACTCCTGCTTGGTCCGTTGATGAACAATATATTATAATCCGGAAGAGGTATACGAAGAGGACCTGAAATAATTAAGAGAAATTCCCAGCAATGGAGTGTTGACTAGTTTAATGGAGGTAATGGATGTATTATAAGCAGTATATCATAGCTATTATTGAACAACTCTAACACTATGAAGAACATCCACTTCCAATTTAAAAGATCAAGAATATCAAAATTGACCAGGTATTAATCATTAAACACATTATCCTATAACCAAGGACATCATCCCAGTCTGCAAAATTCAGCAAACACCCTTTCCCTGTTTTAAATGAACAACATATACATTGTTAAGAGTTGAGACTTGCACCGAGACAGATCAGGACCCTAGACCCTAGACTTTAATCTAAATCTGATTTAAATATCACTCATCTTAATAACAGATATAATTCATTAGCATTGATATCTCAACCATACTAAATCCCAGACCAGCAGACTTGATGAGATTAATATTGTTCAACTAAATAACTATAAACTAGTGCTCAGTTTCATATATATCCAGACACTAGACTCGTCACTCAAGACTCCAACAAGCCCAGGATCATGTTGTAACTTGTTGGCGAGGTGAGGCTGCCAAGTTCTTTATATATCCTCCTGTTATATATAGGGAAGAATATTCAGAGCTCTTTATTCATGAAATCCTTTGGTTATAGACATGTTTTGAAGTTAGAACTCAAAGCTTATGGATATATTGATTCACTGTTGATTATAACACACCATTTTATTATCACTGATTATCCTATTCTGCTGCTATTCTGAATTCTTTTTAATAGTTTGAGATACCTACAGTGTACTCCATTCTAAGAAAGCAGGTTATCCATCCGGTTATAAAAAGACTTTGCTAAGATGTTGATTGCCTATGAAGAGAAGGAACCAGTCACATTAACCATCAAACAGATCCCTTCTAACACCAACAACAACAACAACATCAACAACATCAACAACATCAACAACATCAACAACAATGACTCCACAACATCATCAAACGACCTCCAAGACCTCAAGGACATGGATCAAGCATTCAACATTGGACTCGAGACAGAGAATGAAGTCTTTACAAGTGAAGAAGAACAAGCAGTATTACATAAGGCTGACATTTACATCTTACCAGCGATGGGAATCCTCATGGCTTGTCAATTAATGGATAAGGGTATGACTTCCTATGCTGCCATCATGGGCCTCAAATCAGATCTTGGGTTGACTACTGAATATTATGGATGGTCAGGTTCTTCATTTTATTTAGGCTACTTGTTTGGCCTATATCCTGCCAATCTAATCCTTCAAAAGTTCCCATCAAGGGCATTATCATTCGCAGTGCTTATCTGGGGCATCATAGTATGTCTTCATGCGACAGTGTATGATGGTGCTACATTCCTGACATGTCGTGCCTTTTTAGGATTCTTTGAATCATTTATGGATCCTTCATACATGCTTTTGACAGGACAATGGTATAAGGTTTCTGAACAGTATATCAGGACGAGTGTTTGGATTGGATGTATGGGACTTGGAACAGTATTGGGATCAGGAATAGGGTATGGGTTTTATATTCATAGAGATAGTTATTCTAATTATGCTCCTTGGAAACTACTTTATATTACTACTGGATGTATTACTATTATGTTTGGATTGATATTATTCTTTCATATCCCAAATATCCCATCAGAGGCATGGTTTTTGAATACACAGGAGAGACGAATCGCAGTTAATAGAATCAGAGAGAACAAGACTGGATTTGGATCGAAAAGGTTCAAATGGAATCAATTCAAAGAGGCATTCAGGGATCCCACTGTGTATTTGTTCTTCTTTACAATGCTGGGGTTTGGAGTGGAGGATAGTCTTATGGCGACATTTGGTTCAACAATCATGGAGGAACAGTTTGGGTTTGAAGTTGGCGGGTCTGTATTGATGAATATGGTTGATGGTGGGTTTGATATTGTTGCTACTATTTTGTTTGCATTTTTAACTACTTATTATTTAAAGAGTAGAGTCCTAATGGCAATATTCTTGAATCTTAATGTTTATCTTGGTATACTTCTATTATCATATTCACCTCAGAATTCAGCTAAACTATTTGGGTATTATTGGATGGATCTCAACAATGCCTCATGGGCTACAATGTCCTCCATTGTGACTTCAAACATTGCAGGTTCTACAAAGAAGACAGTAGCGAATTCTGCATTATTGATTGGTTTTACTATTGGTAGTATCATTGGACCCAAGACTGTTCTGAGTAATGAGGATGATCCATTAGGTAGTACTGCTAAGGGTGTGATGGTATCATTGTATGTATTCAGTGTTGTTTCTCCAATTATATTGTTCTTTATTTATCATTATAGGAATAAGAATAAGAAGAAGAATAGTGATCATTTAGAGTTGACTGAAGAACAAGAAGCAAGATTACAATTTGGAGATTTGACTGATTTTGAGAATCCAATATTTGTATATGTTATATGAGTCGACGTTGCATTTAGTTATTACTCCAATTGTACGTAGATAGTGGTACTAGTGGTATCCTTGTAAGTAAAAGATGTATATAATTATGGAAATCAAACTCTATTTAAGGCAAAGATGGACCTTATATACTATTTATAAATCTCTCTCTGATATTCAAGTGTTATGGCCTGTTATTGAGTAGAAAGACTATCTTGATCTTGATCTTGATCAATATCACTTCCTACTTGTTGTAAACTATTCTCTTGATCTGCAAGTCCTAATTCGGGATCAATTTCTTGTTTAATATCAAATACTTTATGTTCCTTCCTTTTAATCAAACTCTTAGACCAAGAAATATTTAAGCCAAGATACTTCTTTTGTAAAGGAGTATTAGTCCCCTCATATAATGTAATATCATAAATGAAAGCACCTAATAGATTCCCAATCAATGGCATTATTAATGGTACCCAAAAATAATGATGATCCACTTTAAAGAGACCCTTATAACCCAAGAATGTAATAGCTACTCTTGGTCCGAAATCTCTTGCGAAATTCATAGCATACCCAGTTTGATAACCAAAGGCACCACCTAATCCTAATATTAGTAGGAATATCCCCATTGGGAATGAAAGGCCTAATTTAGTATTATTTTCATCAGATAATGCAAATAAACCAAATTGTAATAATGAAGATGCTACTAATTCAGAAGATGCCTGTGCTGTACTCGTCAACCATGAGTTGGGAAATGTACAAAATATTGAAGCTGTTGAATCTGTCAAATTTGGATCTATTCTCATAATACCATCCTTGTATGTTCCATAAACTATTAATGAAGCAATGAAGGCACCAAATAATTGAGCAAACCAATAGAAGGGCAATTTCCTCCATGGAAACCCTCTAAATACAGCATTTGCCAATGTTACACCTGGGTTTAAATGACCACCAGAAATGGCACCACAGGACATGTATCCCATCATGACAGCGAATGCCCAAGTTAATTCACTTGTTGTTGGATTACCACTGGACCCACTAGATACTTTGATTTCAGCATTGACACCCAGTCCGAATAAGATCATTATCAAAGTTCCCATGAATTCAGCTAATGGTTCTCTTATTTTTGTTCTGTAATCGTGGAAAGTTGACATGTCATTTCTGTTTAGCTTTAATGGCAGTGGGTTTGGTAATTGACCAGATGTCTTTATTGTTGTTAATGGGGTGTGAATATCATGGTTGTTGTTGTTAATGTTGTTATCATCTGTGTATAAGTCCTTGTCCATTAACTGTGGGAATTGGTTTAACTCTGAGGAAATGTCTTGATTGTTAGTAGTATGGTATTCTTCCATATTGTATAGTGATATGAGTTATAGTCTATAGCAATAAAAGAATAAAATTAAAAGGGATATATTACAGTATTTATATAATTAATCCATTATAAATTATAAATTAAACCACTTCATGTTTAAATAAATCAAAGACTGATTAAACTGATTAAAATGATAAGTATACAAACTGATTAAACAGACTGATTAAAATGAAATAAAATGAAATAAAATGAAATAAATCAAAGACCGAATGACCGAATAATCACTTTAAAAAATAAACCAATTTTACACCACTTTTTATAAGACTGGACTTATAGATT
Source organism: Ruyongia ponderosae (assembly GCA_030582235.1). Taxonomy (NCBI): domain Eukaryota; kingdom Fungi; phylum Ascomycota; class Saccharomycetes; order Phaffomycetales; family Wickerhamomycetaceae; genus Ruyongia; species Ruyongia ponderosae. The sequence continues at coordinate 9,339 of JAKTWV010000097.1, read as the reverse complement.
TATAGATTTATAGATTTATAGAGTTATAGACTTATAGACTTAGACTATTAACAATATATCATATACTACTATATCTATATTATATCTATTTAATAATAGACTCAACTAAATTCTTATAAAACACATCAACCATTCTATCAAACCTTTTAATCTCTGTACAATTTTCAACCATATTAACAACAACATTCATACCACCATCAACACTAGATATAACATTAATAATAAAAGCAAATGATAAACAACAATTACTCTGTGAAAACCCAACATCAACTACTTTATAACTATCATCACTAGTAGTAGTAGTAGTAGTACCATCACTTTGTAACAGGCCAAGGTTAGATATCATGGTTGATGATCTAGAATGATCCATTAATGAATTAACCAAGTTACTGTCTTGATTAACACTCTCTTTCAATTGTGGATCACTGGCTGCTAAAGACATATCATATGCAAATCTATTATTATTAATACACCATTTAAGATAATCACTAGTACTTTGAATAGAACTCTTAGTCAAACTTTTACTTATAGGATACCATTTATTCAAAGCAGTAGCACATGTCCCATATCGATAACTAATACTCTCTTCTTTAACTTCATCAGGAATCAATCTCCTAGCATCAAGGAATATAGCACTATTACCAAATCTAAGATACTTATTAAACCCATCAAAGAGACCACATTTCAATTGTGCATTGAACCAACATTCTTGTATAAAGGGTGTCAATGTAATACCTTTACCTACCTTCATTGCAAGTGATTTCTTTATACTCTGGACTGTATCATTTGATATATTAAACGTCTTGAATTGACTTTGTTGACCCCTGGTAACTTTGACTGAACTCTTATAACAAAAGTTGTTAATGATTGTATTGGTAATCTTATACTCTCCATAAATATACCATCTGGGTGGCCAATGATTGAATGTTTGATCTAATGGTTTTGGTAATTTACCATTGATCAGTTCATAATCCCTTGAATAGTTAAACAATTCATCACCATAATCATCATTGTATTCAGTGTTTGTACTGTTCAATATAGATGTAAGATCTTCAAACAGAAATTTCCCACAATTCCCATCAGATAATGAATGATTTGAAATATAACATAATGTATAATCATTCAAAAACGCTAATCTCCAATTCGACCTCTCCTTTTGAGTATCCATATCAATATATGGGATTTCAATCTCGTTTAAATATTTGTATACATCTCCAGTACTTATACCCATATCCTTCTTATAAGCATTAAGCACAACATCTGGTAATTCCATCATTATATCATCCATCTTTATAGAATCCATAATCTTGATATAATCATGCTTTGGTTTTGGCCTTTCTTTATACCATTCATTATAATCTAATGAATATTCATGAGAAATAGTACATCCCAACATAGGATATCTTAACAATAATACCCTTAATGCACCCTTCAGTTCATTGATAGTGATACGTTTGTTGAATTTACCAACAACGATGAAATTCTTGTATAATGATTGTCTGTTTAATATAGCAAACCAATTCTCAAAATCACCCATTCGTCTCTTATGACCTCTTTGAATTAATACATCGTCATTGTGATCTTGTTCTTGTGATTGTGATTCTTGTGATTGTGAAGACATGTTATATCTTATAATCTGTTACAGTTATGATTTTGACCAGATACTTGACAATGACTAGTATATGATCACTATATATAAGCATGATAAACAGTCATTAAAAGTAATTTGTATATCTCAATATAATCTCACCCTGTTAAGATTTCAAAACTAGTACTTGTCGTTGTCCTCTTTGGTACATCTGCTAAATAGGGGAACTTGAAGCACAACATATAAAATGATTATATAATCACAGCAGTTTCGAATATTAATGGTGATGCTTTGATCTGGTTAGCAGTGGTGATGCTACAGTATCTTATACTACGTTACTAACTTACATCCAACTAGTGATGTAGGTTTGTTTGTTTGCCTTCTTTCTCTTGATCAATAAAGATCAATGCTATATATCTTCAATTAGTACCACTGATCAGAAATCCCTGCTTATAATCATTGACATGGGCCAAAATATGTATATGTTGTGACGTATTTGTCAGATTACCGAAAATGTAAGACTCTTACAAAATCGTCAACGAGAATGTAAGACTCTTACAAACTCGTCAATACGAAAATGTTAGATCGTTCAAAATCGTCAACGAGAATGTAATATCTAATAAAATCGTCAAGTTTTGTTAGTCGAAAATGTTAGATCTTAAGAAATCGTCAAGGTATCTTCGGTAGCGAAAATGAGAATACTAACTTGAGATATGTGTATTTCACTATTAGAGAAACTATCCTTTTGAATCTCACCTTCATACCTTTACTACTTCTTGTGTTATTGTATTTTGAAATCTTGTATATTTGTAGGAATCGAGATGAGGCTACCTGTTGCGTGTTCCTATCAATTTTTCTATGATCGAAAGTTGTTAGTGCTTACACTCTTTAAACATCAACTCTTTCAATCACAATTCCCAATTGATACACATTCAAGAACTTACCGTTAGTTGAGTTTGAACACAATGCAATCACAAATTCCTGACTCATTATTTTTACACATTAATTAAACTGGTTATCCAGTCATCAGTACCTCTCCGTTTGCTTATGATATCCTTCAAGAAGATTTGAACTTGAAAGCTGGAATGTGATTCAGAGGGTGATTCTGATGTTGGTAAAGAGGATTACCTGTTTAGATCAACTCCTGTCAACGAATATAAGAACTTCCAATTCAATAAAGATATTGAAACGTCATCAGACAGTGCAACAATACCTCATGGTAAAAGAGAAACACGGAGGATGAGTATCATGAAGACCTTCTGTAAACAAACAGAGAACAAAGAGTCTGATGCTGATGCTGATGCTGATGCTGATGCTGATGCTGATGCTGATGCTGATGCTGAAGTTGAAGCTGATGCTGATGCTGATGCTGATGCTGATGAAAGCTATAAAGGAGATGATAATGAAAGCTCAATGAGCGAAAATGATCTTAACCACCCAGAATTATAAGGTAAATCTAGGAAAGAAAAAGATTATTGGCTATTATGAGAACAGGAGATTTGTTGCTGCTGATTTCAGTGAATCTGATAGTGACTAAGTACACTAAGATGATATAAACTCATGAGTTATAACTAAGTGCTTCAGTTGATAATATAGTTTACTGATGACGACCAGCTTGTCAATGGTCATGTAGCTATTGACTAGTGTATTATGTACTTATAGTGTGAATTATTTAAATATTAATGATAGAATTACTATAACATGATGAGACACAAGAGCTTAAATAGATATAATTGGCCTCAAACTGAAAACACCAAAAACTCTACAGATATGAAAGATAATCAGTTAACAATAGCAATGGCAATTTCAAGTTCACATATAAGCTATTAAATATACAAATAACTCAATTTTCTTCTTTGACGAAAGTGTAATATCTAACATTTTCGACTAACAAATATACTTGACGAGAATGTTGGATCTTACATTTTCGTATTGACGAGAATGTTAGATCTTACAAAATCGGTGCGCCGAAAATGTTAGATCTTACAAAGTCGGCGATCTGACAAATACGTCACAGCATATATATAGCTGATCACATGAATATAATAGCTTTGAAGACTTCAAAAAGGAACTATCTTGAAATGTGAGTTACATATTCAGAACCAAGAAGGAATACGCGAAAAGACATGTCAGAGTGATCCTCACATATAAAGATGCTAAATTGCAAATTGAATTCAATAAGTAGAGTTTCATAGTTTCATTATCAATTTTCAAATCATTAATTCATTCAAGATAAAGCAAGTGCGAGCTTACTATTAGTTCAATTGTCATAATTTATAATAATATTGGTTTTCGTTGTACGTAATTCTTCAATTTGACGGTGGCGAATTTTGCTATTAATTAATTAATTCTTGTTCAAAATTAATAATTTCCCTTTATAAATTACTGTTATAACAAATCATGTTATGATTAGCACAATGTTTTTCCTAACTATTATGCGCAGTTCTCATGTTCTCATTTCTCATTATGTTTTCACAGGTGATAGGTGATATAATACTTATAGCGACTGTTTTTTTCCCATGTTCTTTGATGTTTGTTCTCAAATGATAGGCCTTTGAGCTTGTATCCAGTTAGGGTGTTTATTCCAAACACCATGAATATTACTGAAAGCTGACTTCATAACTCTTTTTCAAGTTCGATACATCATTACATATAGTGGCAGGTTGAGTTTGAGTGTTATTAGGAAGATCACTGGTCCTTGGTATGGTGCTTCATCATGATCTGAATGTGTCAATTATTTTATTGAAGTTGCCACTGGAAATCACCAAAGACAGTTCAATTGTCACTACTTCTACATTGTATACTGTTTGATATTTATGATGGATGGTAGGTAAGGTGGTCTAGCTGTTTATCATACTACATCTCCCACCCTTTCATATTATACTAATATACTAATCTCCCTTTCTTTCAAGCGTGGGTATCCTTTCGTCGATTTGTAGGTTTTGGAGCAAAGCGGTTAGATCCAGGACAGATGAAATTAATTACAAGCGACTAGTATTATCAGGCTACCATATCATAGGACAAGCTTATTTGAAAAGGATATGTGTAACATGTATTCAACTAATAATCACATAAAGATATGAAATGATAACCACACCTTTATAGTAGATATAGTGACATGCTAAACATGAATTAATTGGTTCTTTGCCCTAATAATATAGCGTGTCAAAATAGTCACCAGTCCCATGATCGGATGAATCAACGAATCAAAATTGATCTGATATATATCAATGATCTGAAGATCAGGTCTAGTAAAATCATGCTCCTATAATATAATGAGACCATGAGAAAACACCACCATTAATTATATACATGGTAAGAACCAATATTTGAAGCAGCTCCCTGAATTAACCAGCTGGAAAAAAAATCTGATACTCATTAATGAAGGATATCTAGATTAGATATTCGATATATAACTAATTAAGCGTCACTCTCATAATACTAATGGGAATTTTTGTCTCTTATTAGCTGGAGATCTATACTGTAAATTCAAAGAAATACATTACTTATTAGTATATGACCCAATTATTATAAATATTTAGAGCTAGTTACTTAGAAAACGTTCAAACATATATATAGCTGTAGTGCAAGTATTGCTCAAGTATCTTCCAAGAATTAGCAAAATCCAATATAATGATCCAATTGATCATGATGATTGAATGTTTCAAAAATATACATGCTTAACTTCCACCTTATTGGTTATTTCAGTAGAGGAGAATGGACATAAAGGTTAATTACATCTGATGATGATGATATATTTCATTTCAAATCATAGATTAAAAAGCTTGAAGAAAAGAATTTGGTGGCAAATATTTTTTGAAAAGGGGGAAATGATAAAATTATCACAAGAGTCGTCTTTCTAGCTTATTTGGTGTGCGGGTGTTTAATGTTATTGTCTTAAGGATTTGCCACCCAATTCAAAATTTGATTATCCCTTTAGTGATCTTGTTTATAATATAATTGGTTGATATCGACGACATCTTTCACTTAGTGATCTATACAGCTTATCCATGACTCAACTTTATAACTACCGGTATAAGTATAACTATTAATTGTTGATCTGATGATCAAGCTATATTACTGGTCTAGCTGTTGATGATCTCCATACTCAATAATTGTGCAGCATTAGTTTGAACAGCTGGTAAATATTGACGTTAATTAAATATAGAGCTGATAATCGTTATTACTATTATCTTTATGACATATGTACTGCAAGTATACCGTTTGTTTCTACCATTATATCATGATTGAATATTTACAGAGCAGTGAATTGATTGATTCAGTTTTCTTATTATTTGATTTCAAGTCATGTCGATCATACTACATCTTTCACCCATTCATATTTTAATATACTAATCTCCCTTTCCCTAGTTTTCATTTTATAATGTAGATTGCACTTTGCAGTAAACATTTATATACAGCTGTCAACTTAAATTAGCCTAGTCTACAAATAATTAAAGAAGCATCTTGAAAAAGGGATATTTGTAACATGTATTCAACAATGAATTATGACTGAGAGATATGAATAACCAAAGATCATTTCATCATCATTCGCTAATGATCAAAGTGACATGTTAAAAAACAGTTAGTATCTTCTCCTGATAATGTAGCCTCTTGATCACAATAACATGTATATATGATAGAATTACATGACTCAAGATTTGCAGGCTATATCATTACTATCACAACAAAGATAGTAGATCAAGGGTGAAATACTCATCAATATGTAGAAAATAATAATTAAAAATCATATAAAGATCCTCAATCGAAAGCAGAACGCTAGCTAGGCAGAAAGAATTCAATAAAAAACGTCAGTGATATTTGGAGTCAAATTAAATTCTGAGATGATCATTGCAGCAGTGTTATATTGTTAGTATATTGATTCTTGTGATATTAAATAATTTGATCATGAATATCAAGGCATGATCATGTCCTTTCATTATAAAGATTGATTAATGTTGATAAATAATAACATACTGTTCATCATCACGTTTGAAATATGAACAAGATTATTTCAAGATGCAACAGTATAATGAAACAAAAAAGTGATAACTAGTAAGTACTGTTATACACACATGATGAATCATGGTAATGATGGTATACCAGGTAATCTGATAATGCTAGTGATGATGATCAATCATATATTATTGTAGTTGAATTATTCGGCGGCGAATAATTTTTTCTTTAATTAATTTGATCATCCAAAAATATTGAAAATGAAAATGAAAATGAAAACCGACTTAATCTTTTCTACTAATTATTCTCCTGTTCATTGTTTATTACACTTGATATATATATATATATATATGGTCATTGGTTGGATCTCTTAGACTATGACTGGGGTTTGTCACTAAGATATAGTACAGTACAGACATCATGATGAGAATATTGTAGGATAATATATGTCAAAATATGTATACTGGTACCCCTTTCAATTCACAATATAATTGACTAATTATACCTCATTCAGAGACTTTTATATATATAAAGCTTTTTAATAATACTAGCTGATTGCAACAAAGGGAGTATAATTAGTTGAAGTAGATCGTAAACAATATCCAATAATCGACAATAGCTTACAAGATTAACACCATAAATCCCTGAATTAGAATCATCATCGACAACTTTCCCAATATGAAGATCGATATTGATCTCTTAACAGGGCGGTATACGACTAATGTTAAGCATAGTGTTATTTACTCAATGGCTTAATGGCTCATATCAATACCTCCCACCATATATCTCATGAATCTCAAGATGCTGTTCTAAAAACTACTTTATAGCTTCTACCATCATCAGCAATGTGTCATTGACAAAAAATGGAGATTTCACGGTTTTCAAAATTCTGCCATTTCTCGGAATTGCCGAGATCTGGTCTTTACAGCATTTATAAAAGGAGGAGGAACGCCACCAAATTAGTTTCCTAATATCGTTGAATAGAGATATAAAATAACCAAGATACCTGGAACCTCCCTATATCGGCTGTAAATGATGGGAATGAAAGCGCTAACCTCGTGTATCTAATTGCCAATGATAGATAGAAGTTTCTCGTCTTCAGTCTGATAGGCATTCTCTCTATGAGAGCTCTACAAGTTGAATATAAATTGATATTGGTTTTCCATTTAGGTATCAATTGAATATTCATATTGACTTATAACTTGCTCCAAATCTTCTTAATTTGATGGCTTACTTTATTTAGTAGTCATACTCTAATATACCAAGATCTCTTATAAGCTTACATCTTCTCTCCACGTTCGCTTACACCTTCGTTGTGAACTAGTTACAAACATTTCTTGACAATCGTCTTCATTCTATCTTTGAATGAATAATTAAAGGGATATGTGTAACATGTATTTTATTATTGATTGATCACATAGAAGGGTCATTAACGATACCATCAATCTGTATAATGATCAGTCAGTGTCATGTTAAACATAGTAGTCGTTCTTTCCATGCAATAATGCAGTCTTTCCTTTCTTTTCCTTGATCACAAGAACACCTTACTTTCCAAACAATCAAATTTGCTCAAGTGATGCCACATGAGTAGGAAATAGGAATATTATATTGCTTCATAACCAATATATAGGAGAAGACAACAATATTATGAAAAGAACAGTTTCAATTTCTAATCAATCTTTCAGAACTAGTAAGTGACAACATAGAATTAGATGACATGAATTACATCCAACATAACTGAAACAATTTGATGATTATTACTTTGCATTAATGTGTGAAAAAATCAGAATCAGAGGCTAGGGTATGAAAATACAACTAAAATCTATTTCAATTCCCATATCCAACTGTATATATCATGTTAGTATATTGAGTACTGATTTCTAAATCATAAATGTTTCTTGATCATAACAGTACTTGAACCAACAAATCCACGTTAAGCAGATCAGGAGTAACAGTCGACTTACGATGTCAGAAAATGAGATCAAGGCTAATTAGTATCGGCCATTCTCATTAATATGAATCATGATAGAATATATGATAAGTTGCTAGTGCTCTAATATGGTCGAGATAACTAAAAGATCAGAAACATTTCGGTGGCAAATTTATACTTTTAAGTTTAATTTCAGCGACGTTCTGACGTTCTGCTCACAAATTATCAAATTATATTAGAAATCAAATTACTATGGTCATATTGATTGTATAGCTTAGATGAATCATGGTGGTGGTTATGTATGGATATCACATAATGTGTATAATGTAATCCTACAAGCATGAACAGTTTAGTTGGAAAGTCCGTAGTGGAGACGTCTTTTTAGCCCATAATATCTATGAAATAGAGCAGCCACTATCTAGTGGTACTTTTGTTATATTTTTAACAGCAATATTTCAAAAATTACATGCAAAAATTGGATCAAAAATTGGACATCCAACGACTTTTGCAAACTTCTCTTCAATATAGCATTCGAAATCTCCTTCCGACCTGCCCTAAATTCAATGCACCAACCTCAAACATCGTTCCCTTGTTCGAATGGTCATCTTTCTGAATTCCGGTTCGTTCATTTTTGTCACTCTAAGTCTGTTTTGGTGTTTTTTGAGTCTATTTATCCCATTAAATTCTGATCCCCTTAAGCTCCCGTTTTCCACCAGCTCACAAATATGCCATAATGAGCATACCCCAATGACAAATCACACATTGCGCACCATATGAAAGTGTTTTGAAGCTGATATCTTATGAAATGATTTTGCAGCACGATATAAGGTCTTTTTTTTGATGATTTCTTAACTATGGGGAAAAA
>JAKTWV010000096.1:0-31852 GCA_030582235.1 Ruyongia ponderosae | reverse complement strand
TTTTTTAAAAAAGGTTTTTGTTTTTAAAACAATTTTCCTTTTTTTTTTATAAACACCAAAATTTTCTTTTTTTTTTTTTTTTTTTTTTTTTTTTTTGACTGATCTCAAAAAAGTTTGTTTACATTTGTCCCGATTCGGAACAGGCAGCAGTTGCCATGGTTACGGTGGAAAATACTATAGTAATAGTAGCAGTATAACATGTAATCTCTAAAGTCTCTCTTGTGCAATCTTTCTATACAGCACGGGCCTCTCCACGCTTTCTCCAGTAGTCACTGACACCTTGGTAGTCTCCCCTCCATCTTCTGATCCCATTCATTGCGGATCTTGGCTGTTGTAAGCTCGTCTTATGACCCTTGTCTTGTAACGATCCAACAATATCATTCCCAATGTAATCTTCATATTCCACTTGATCTGGCATCAATTGATGATGCAGTCTTGGATATGCCATCGTCTCTAGTAATGGCATGTTGTAACTATATGTTCTGACAATGGCTTGTAATACCGTCGTTAGGATTCTACTGCCCCCAGCGGCACCAATGACCAGATCTGGCTTATGCAATTCATTAACGACAATGGTTGGTGTTGTTGAAGATAATGGTCTCTTACCTGGTCGTATGAAGTTATAAATGGATGGGTATAATCCAAAGGCATTAGCAGTTCCAGGGATGGAGAAATCATCCATTTCGTCATTCAAGATGATACCAGTGATAGGATCACGAACCATACTGCCGAATAATAGATTGATTGTTGAAGTTAATGAGACTGCATTATGATAAGAATCAACAATAGAAATATGTGTTGTTCCATGTGATTCAGCAATATCATATTCAGGTTTATAATCTTTCCAAGATGGTAAAGTCTTATTATCATTGATCTTATTATAAGCATATGTTGCCCATTCATCACCAGTGACAAGTTCAATCATTGAAGTATTAGTACTTTCTCCCAACCTTGTTCTTGCACTTGCCATCCATTTCATCGTTTCAATCAATCTATGAGTGGCTAATGGTGACATATCATCACCTTCATCATCAGATCCAAACTTATCCAAGATGTTTAATGCAGAAATCAAAGCTGGACCAGAACATGAGCCAGCACAAGTATAGACGTCTTGATCCAAATATTTAGTATGTAATGCCTTTGAAACATCGACATCATACTCGATAAAGTCTTGTAATTCAAAGATCCCACCATTGGAATTGATAGCATTGACCAAATTTGGAGCAATAGGACCTTCTGGATCATAAAAGATGGCATCACTACCATTTTGTGCAATCAATCTTAAAGTCTTTGCCATTTCTGGAACCTTAACATGATCGTTAAGATCAATGATTTCATCCTTGGAACCTTCCTTGAATAGGAATTTCCAATCATTATAATTCTCTTTCAAGTATTCTTCATCCAAATAAGTAGCTGCTGCTAATACTATACCTGCATCCCAACCATCTTCTGCCAGTTTGATAACAGGTTCAATCACTTCCTCCCATGTTAATTTCCCAGAACCTTCAAGGGAAAACAACTTATAAAGACCCTTCAGTTCACCAGGAATAGCAGCAGCCAATCCACCCACCTGTGCTAATTTTTCCCTTCCCTTACCCTTAAACATTTCTTTATAACTCCTTAAAGGTGCCTTTTCTCTAGCATCAATGGAAATAGCATCTTCTCTATGCTTCTTCGACACGATATAGGCACCACCACCGATTCCAGAATTGAAAGAGTTCACTAGTCCAATACATAGAGCAACAGTGACACTAGCATCAGCAGCAAAACCTCCCCTTTTTAAAATATCAACACCCATATCTGAACAAAGATCTATATCTGATGCCACAACTCCATACATTGAAGTGTGGAGATGTTCTGGTGATGGGTCCAAAGAGGCAGATCTGACAAGAGGTGATATTTCAATACCTCTCTTTTCATTTGCTCTTAGTAGAAGCTCTATATTGTATGGGAATGATGGTATTTGATGTGGTTGATTTTGAAGAATGGGAAGAATTATAGATTTCCCCGTTATCAAGAGTATTGCGACAAGTATTATCAGAAAAGTGTACATCTTGTGCTTTCTCTTTGGCTGAGATGTATTGTGTATGTGTTTCTCATCATAAATGATAATATCAGCATCTCTGTGCCACGGATAATGCGATATATTCCAGTTCAGCATCACCTTTTTGAAGTTATTTGTTTGTTGATTTGTTGATTTGTCAAAGACGTTGTTATTATCGACTCAAACAAAAGAGCCAATTTTTACAAATCAAAAAAGGCAGCCACATCCGGACACCACTTTATTAAGATTCTTACAAAGGGTCAATTCTTGAACCTTCTCTTGCTACAAATAGTATAAATATCTCTTTATTTGCTCGCTGATTTGTGATATTTAAAATGCTTGGTTAATGAATAGGTAAATTTGAACATGTCTCATGGAAACAACAACCTTCAAAGGTACTTTGGTTGCAAAGATCCTTCTGAATGACTGGAGAATATAAAAAAGACAGTCTTCAATGAGGAAAGCATTAATCTTGTGAGATCCGTATATTTTTATCCAACTTTTGAGAGTATTCTATATCATGTGGATCCCAAAGTAGATGTTGATGCTTTCTACGATTACATTCGCAGGGAAAAGTTAAGTCTTTCATCTGGAGTTTCGAATGTTGTTAAAGAAGGGTTAGCTGTTGCTACTGAAAATCAGAGTATCAGACTTATGACGAAAGATCATTCAGAAACTTATATGCAGCAATGTTATGGTTTGATATGAATGACGAGGATAAAGAGAAAATCAGAAAATTCGTCTCAGTTTATGAAAGTTATGTTGTTGAACACCATGATGCTACACAGGTCAGTAATGGTGAGATCTTTGTCCCTGAAAGTGTTTTGCCAGACACTCCGGTAAACATGTCTATGGAAACAGCTAAACTCTTTGTTGATGGATTCCTTGAAGCTCCTGCATTCAACTGTGATGTCAAGTTTTGGAGCAAGTTGGCTGCTCGTCAAATCAAGTTCACATAAGTCATCAAGTTGAAGAAAACACTAGATCAGCCAGTCGGCAACAAGTAACCATGAATAAGCCAGATGATTCCAAATATATATATTATACTACATATATAGTCTCAGCAGATAGCCAATAACCAATAACAACAGTTTTTATCTTTAAAAACACCTGTAAAAACGCTACACTTTTCAACATGATATTTTGAAAACAGCCGCTTATATATGATCCACTTTGATGACTAGTCTGTGAAAATTTTTGTGATATTGACAAGCTGTGTTTCATAGAAGATCATACAGCTAGCTGCAGCACAGCTAGCAGCTGCAGCTTTAGTTTGGAAAAACCTACTAAAATGCCTACTTTCAAAGTCTCAAAGTCATTTGTCAAAGATGTTGTTGTTATCAAAATTGAAACAAAAGGGCCAATTTTGACATTTTGAAAAAGGAGGCCACATCCGGACAAATAGTATATAAATATCCCTTTCCTTGCCTGTTGATGGAATGTGATATTTATTCATGAAAAGATCTCTATCAATTTCTGGATTAATCACTAGATCAGTCAACTAGTATCGAAGACGACGTCGTCTATCATCTTATAATATCAATGAATAATTCAGCAGGCCGTCTTTCGCATGGTCGACCATTAAATATATTTGAATTCTCTATTGAAGATATATTTGGAGATCCTAAAATAGATATTATTGCTTTTTACAATTACCTTATATCTAGGGAAGATTTGAGAAATGCTAAATATATTACAGCTTGGGATGACATTGTTAGAGAAGGGTTAGCTGCTGCTTATAGAAAAAAGAGAGGTGAAAATTACAACGGCAAGAAATTAGAGCCATTTTCTTCAGCTTGGGAAGGTCTGCTCTCAACTAGTGATACTAGAACTAGCATTAAAAAACAAGAAGCTGTTGATGAAGTAAGATCATTCAAGAATATGTTAGCATCACGGTTATGGCAGAAGATGGGAGAGGAGGATAAAGAGAAAATCAGAAATTTTGTTTCAAAGTATCAAGAATACGCTGTAACATGTCGTGATGCTACAAAAGACAATGGTGAGATCTTTGTTCCTGAAAGTGCTTTGCCAGACCCGCCAGTGAATATGTCTAAAAATACAGCTAAACTATTTGTTGGATTTCTTGATACTCCTAGATTCAGGTATGATGTCGAGTTTTGGAATAGATTGGCTGCTGGACCATCAAGAATGTTAGAACATAAGACTTTAGAGAAAACATCGACAAATTATAAGTCTAAATAACCATGAATCATTGATTAGTCAAGCAAGTATATACAGCTACAATATAGTGTTAAACAGCCAATCTTTTTACCTTTAATTTCAAAACCACCTGTACCGTCAACGCTGCATTGCTTCAACCCGTTGAAGATATTTTCTAAACACATGAGCCAGCCGCTACAAAATCCTACAGTAGAATGTCAATAAATCAATTATTATCTGTATTTTATTTTAGTTATTTATCGATCATTATCATCTTATTTTGGAATATTTCTTTATAGTAAGAGTGGGATATCTTTGGGGAAACACAATTTTATGTACAAGTCTTTCTTGAACCCCATAATTGAAATCTCTCACTCAAAGAGATAAATGAACTTATTCAATGATACGGGTGACTAAACCAGTACCGACGGTCTTACCACCTTCTCTGATGTTGAATCTTTGACCAACTTCGAAGGCTAATGGATGGAAGATTTCACAGTTCATTTCGACATTGTCACCTGGGAAGACTTGGACTGATTCATCAGAACCTTCTGGCCATGATAAACTGACAGTGACATCACCGGTACGGACAAACAATTGAGGTCTGTAATGGTTTGAGAATGGACTGTGACGACCACCTTCTTCCTTGGTCAAGATATACATGGAAGCTAAGAACTTGGTGTGAGCAGCAATACTACCTGGCTTGGCAATAACCATACCTCTCTTCAAGTCATCTCTCTTTAAACCTCTTAATAAGACACCGGCGTTATCACCAGCCATGGCTGAGTCTAATTCCTTCTTGAACATTTCAATACCAGTGACAACAGCCTTGAATGAAGCTTTGTTAACACCAACAATTTCAACTTCATCACCCTTCTTCAAGTTACCACGTTCAACACGACCAGTGGCGACAGTACCTCTACCTGGGATGGAGAAGACATCTTCAATTGGCATCAAGAATGGTTTTTCTAAATCTCTTTCTGGGGTTGGGATATAAGAATCAACAGCAGCCATTAATTTATCAATGGATTCAACACCAATTTCTGGGTTACGTTCTTCCAAACAACACAAGGCAGAACCCATAATAACTGGGACGTTATCACCATCAAAACCATAAGAGGATAATAATTCTCTCATTTCCATTTCAACCAATTCTAACATTTCTGGATCATCAATAGTATCAACCTTGTTAACAAAGACAACTAAATGTTGAACACCAACTTGTCTAGCCAATAACAAATGTTCTCTGGTTTGAGGCATTTGACCATCTGAGGCAGCAACAACAATGATGGCACCATCCATTTGAGCAGCACCAGTAATCATATTCTTAATATAATCAGCGTGACCTGGACAATCGGTATGGGAATAATGTCTGTTTTCAGTTTCGTATTCAACATGGGCAGTGGAGATGGTGATACCTCTGGCTCTTTCTTCTGGAGCTTTATCAATTGAGGCATAATCTTGGAAATCGGCACCACCCTTTTCAGCCAATCTCTTGGTGATGGCGGCAGTTAAAGAGGTCTTACCATGATCAACATGACCAATGGTACCGATGTTGACGTGTGGTTTTGAACGATCAAAAGTAGCGGCGTTTCTGACAAAGGTTTGACGAGCAGCAGCAAGGACGCTTCTCGAAGATGAGATGGCCAAACGCTTGTTCAACAAGGCACGAGCAAACATTCTTTCAAAAAGTTGATTGATTAAGTGTTTGAAGTATTTATTTATTTCTTGTGTTATCGATCTTCGATTTTGTTGAAAAATTTTATGGATTCTTTTTTTTTTTTTTTTTTTTTTTCGATCGAAAGATTTTTGGAACGGGTAACCTAGACTTCCCGATTAGGAAATGAAAGTGTAATACCATGTTATGCTACAGGGGAATTGTTATAATAGAATATCATTAGACATGTATCAGTAGTAGTAGTGATATTATAGAGATCATCATATAAGTATAAATATAAACATAAAATTAGTGAATATAGTTTGTTATTGAATTGTATTATCAAATCAAACCAGTCCTTTCTTTTCTTGTTGCTTGATAGATAGTACAACTTTTTTAAAAGATAAAGACTTGATCATCAGCCTTTGATGGCATCTTCCCCTTTGCGAATCCTAATTCTTCAGTATATTGCAACACCAACTCATTCATCTTTCTTGGACCACAACTCAATATTTGGACATTCCCACCAGCAGTATCTGATTTTGGTAAATGCTCATTAATCAACTCTTTAGTGATCAAACCAGTTGAAGAGGTCCATTGATCTGGCTTTTCAGGTTTGTTTAGGACGTAGTGGACTTTGAAGTATGGGTATTTTTCAGCCAATTCGTCAATTTCATCCTTTAATAGGATATCATTTTCTGTTTCGTTTAAATAGATCAATGAGATTTTTGTAGTATCTTCTGGGGTTGTTGTGATTTCTTGAATGACTTGTAAGATTGGAGTGATACCACTTCCACCAGCGATTAAGCCGATTTCTGAGTATTTGTTTGTGAAATAAGAATATCTACCGACTGGTCCCTTGAATTTTAAGCATTGACCTTGATTTGGGTTAAGACCTGCGAAATGAGGAGATAGAGTACCATCTGGGTATGATTTCACCAAAATGTCAAATGTACCTTCGTCATCTCTTGATGAAATAGGGGTATAATAACGAACGGTTTCCTTTTCATCATTATTGTTGAATTTAACAGCTAAATGATGACCAACTGGGATATCCAAAGTTTCTGTATCTCTCAACAATTGGAATGTATAAATGGCAGTATTTCTTGAGATGATTGTCTTATCGACCAATTCCAACGAAGTCCAACGATCAGCGACAATGGAGGAGCGTTGCTTAGTGTAGGCAGCATAGAAACGAACTGCAAAGATGATGGCCAGGAAGACAAGCACGTATGGCAAGTATTGGTAGTCAATGATGCAGATCCCGACAATAAGAAGACCGACTGGGATGTAGATACCGTGTAATGGTTCGTTTAGCAACTCATGTTTGTTGGCAGCTAAAGCAGACATGATTTGTGAGTTGATTTGTTTACTATGGTTAAAATGGTGGAAATGTTGAATTTTTCACTTTTCCAATTTGTCAGTTTTTCGAGAAGTTTATTAGGTTCTACTACAACAAGAATAAGAATAAAGTGGATGATGTTTGAATGTAGTTCTAATATCTATATAATGGAAGTAACACTATTTCAATTGATCAGAAGCAGTAACACTTCTCCGCAGCAACCTATCTTGTCATACTAAAACCAAAGGCTAAATAATTTGATTGTAAAATGCTCTCTATAAAACTTTTCAAAAAATGTTCACTGGGAATAAATAAATAAATTCAAACCCCTAACAATCCTCAACAATACTGTCTTCTTAAATAAAACCAGTTTGCACTACAAATAATCCAGTAACTAAACCAACTAAACCAATCACAACAACACAAACAGCAACAATGTCAAGAATCCCATCCAGTTTCGACGACAACGAGCCAAACCAATACGCAGAAGACGACTTCCTCAACAGGGCCATCACAATGTGCAGACAACAACCCTTTGTGCCATTGGGAGCATTAGCCACGACGGTGGCTTGTTACTTTGCAGCCAAGTCCATCAGGGTTGGTGACAGGGTCGCAGCACAGAAGTACTTCAGACTGAGAGTGGCCTGCCAGGGGTTCACCATTGTGGCATTGCTGGTAGGAGGATATGTCTATGGTAAGAATGATCAAGCATCCAGAAAGTCGAAGGAGGACGAGTTGAGAGAAAAGGCCAAGCTGAGAGAGAAGCTGTGGATTGAAGAATTAGAGAGAAGAGATAATGAAACCAAGTTGAGAAGAAAGAGGGCTGAAGAAGTAAGATTGAAGAACAAGGAAGTTGAAGAGGCCATCAAGGCTGGAAATATTGGTGGGAAATCTGATGAATGAAATTAGAAGAGCTATTTCGAAACGAGAAAAAGACAAGAGAATGTGAAATATACACAGAGAGAAGAGTAGTGCTGAAATAAACAATGTATATATAGAATAAACGACAGCCTATCCTCTCAATATTGAATTTGTAGTAATTTGGTAGTTTATAGTGGAAGTGCTCATACCGGAATTCAAAAAGGAGTTCAGATTTGAAAATGGCAATCTGTTCACAAGTTCAACATAAAGAGTCGACTTCAAACAAAACTAATTTAATTCCATAGAAAAGATGCTGGTGTTGGCAATTGGTGATTTACATATCCCAGACAGGGCAATTGTACGTATATTAGTGTTGTTTTTTGTCTTTTTTTGTTGATTTGGCAATTGTTGATTTTGATTTTGATAAAATGGGAATACTAACAAATGAATGATAACCACTTATAGGATATTCCACAAAAAGTAAGTCAAGATAGAAATCCAATCTTAGTACTATTTTGCAACAATCTGAGCATTCATTACTAACCACACTACTATTTACTTTTACAAAGTTCAAAAAACTATTAGTCCCTGGTAAGATATCTCAAGTATTATGCCTTGGAAACATAACAAACTCACCATCCACTTTAGAATACCTCAAGAACTTATCCCCAGATTTCCAACTCGTCAAGGGAGAATTCGATGAGAATTCATCATTACCATTATCCCTAGTGATAACACATGGAAGTTTAAGAATTGGTTTCACTAATGGATTCACAATTGTCCCAAGGGGTGACCCATTGGCCTTATTGACATTGGCTAGACAGATGAATGTAGATGTCCTGATATGGGGTGGTGGAGAACATAAAGTGGAAGCGTATTCACTGGAGGGGAAATTCTTTGTCAACCCAGGAAGTGCGACTGGTGCCATGTCTACTGAATGGCAAGAAGTTGAAGAAGATGAAGAAGAAGGTGATAAGAATACAGAAGATCAAGATCAAGATCAAGAAGAAGAGGTCTCCGTGGTGGATAACGTGCCTAGTTTCACATTGTTGGACATCCAGGGAAATGCAGTGACGCTATACATATATACTTGTATCCAGGGAGAGATCAAGGTTGATAAGTTGAGTTATCGTAAGGAACACCAATGATTGATGATAGTATGGTGGTTGAATTGGCTGTTTAACTTGTTTACATGATCAATAAAATACTGGAACTGAAAAAACCTAATACATTGTCATATTCAAATGATTACTAATGATCATAGTAGATACTCGATATCCTCTCATGCCCTCATACTAAACACCCTACAATTGTATTAAGGTAAACTCAAGAAGGGAATGCCCTAACCAAAACTTTCCAAATTCCGGGTAATTTTTTAGATTTTCAGATTTTTTTTTTTTTTTTAATTTTTTGACCACTTTAAAAATCGACAAAAAATTTTCACTTCTTTTCACTTTAACAATTTAAACTAAACTTCCATTCTTCAAAGGATTAAGGGAAAAATTGTAAGTCTTCTATCACACATGATACCATTAAGAATGAATTGAAGATGGATTGATTTTATTTTTTTTGCTATAATGATGATCAGAGTGCATTTGGCTCGAGACGTTTTTGTCGATGTGGAAAAACTCACGCTACCTTACTTATAAACTTCTGAAACAAAAAAAATATAAAATAAAAGATATTGAAACATTGTTTATGTGTTTCTATGTCATCAGTTTTATTCAAATTCATTCTTGTTATTGGTTATTTGTTTTTTATTGATATTATCATTAAACGATATACTAACGCAATTTGCATCTCTAGATTTCACTAGCAAAAGTCTCATAACTTTTTTTAATAAATAACTTTTACTCTCTTATACTTTTCAAATAACATCGTAGAATATCCAAAGATCTTTCTTTCTCTTCTTCTCCTCCTCCTATACAGACTATTTCTACAAGACTGGTGGTAAGGTCAAAAGCTATATGCAATTTTTTTATGTATTAATGATTAGCTAATTTTTCAACATGATATTGGAACTAAAGGATTACTCTTCTATACCTTCCATCAAATCAACTTCGAAATCATCAACAACAGCACCCTTTTGAAATGAACTAGGCATCAATTCTTCCAATTTCAATACCTTCTTCATAGAATAGGCATCTTCTCCATCTGCATAATATGATTTTTCAATACTTAAAACTTCAAATTGTAAAGTATCTCTATATAAATGCAATGCAGCTCTATTTGATTTTCTAACATGAAGACTAACATATTCAGACTTGAAAGTCTCAGTCAATACATATAATGCTTGTCTCATTAATTTCTCAGCAATCCCCTGTCTTCTATAAGTTCTCATGACTGATAATGAAGTGACATGACCATGTGGTGTCTTGTCTTCAGCTTCTGGATCGTCATCCATCTTGGCCAAAACGTACCCGACAACCTTCTCATGTTTATTCACATATGCTGGGTCTGCCTTTGTCTCCGTATAATCTTCTTCATCTTGTTCAATCAATCCATCAGTCGTTGTAGCGACAAAACTGGCCTCTGGCCACGCAAGAATGTGATACATGTAGTATTTCAATTGGTAATTCTCTGGCAAGTTGTGCAAATTGGCATTCTGCATCGCCTGTACATCATAGATGGTGGCCCTTCTGATCGTTATACCCATCTTTGTAAGTATTCTTATAGTTCAAATTTTATGGATTCGTGGATGGTTTTCTTTAATTTCGTTCATCATGAATTTTGAATTTTTCCATTTTTGAAAGAAATAATGAAAAATTACGTAATCAATGGATCTTTAAGAATTGTAAGAGAATTACCAAATCGTCTTTATCAGCTGTTTAGATCCATATACAAGATATAACAGTTAGGTTGTCCTTACATACGTTTTGGTATTTAAGTATTAGTATAACAAAAGAATCTGGCTTTCTTGACTTTTGAACAATTCCGTTATCTCAAATGAATCCTCAAAGAAAGGTACAGATCTTAAGAAAACCAATATGGATATGGTTGATCATGGTGTTGACTGTATTTGTTCATCTTTTAACTCCTCTATACACTCATTTCATCAAACAATCCTTCAAAAGTACTCCCCTCTCAAAAGAGTTAAAAGATCTATAAAACATAGTAGTTCAAATTATTTAAATCTAATAGCCTCTCTTTCCAAAACTGCTCTATCAAATTTGATCAAAAACACAGTTCTTAACGGATATCCTTCACTCTCAACAGTATGTGCACTGACACTTGCTTGGAAATATGAGGAGTCCAATATCCCTTCAATTATACCTGCTGTAAAGGCACCAACGTTCAATTGTCCAAATTCTTTAGGAACGGATATGAATTGTGAAATTAGGGGTAAATTATCTGTAATCATATCTAAAAATTGCAATCAAAGCATTCATATTAGTATTCTGTAAATGAACAAAAAGGAGAATAGAAACAAAAAAGGAAAATACATACATTCATCATCAGCATCTTGAGATTTTTCCAATTCATCAGCTATTTTCCCAAAGAGTGTTTTCCACACTTGTGTATGAATGAATTGCAACACCGCAATCAATTTAATCTCTCTCTTTGCATTCTTCCCATCTCTCAACGTTATCAATTCTGCAAATTTGATCCCAATACTATATCCATATGAATTCAACTTCCCTTCCAATTCCTGAATCCCACGCGAATTCGCATGTGCATAATCGACAATGGAACTGAATAAAAACGCCATCGATGCAATATTTATCTCTGGGGTTCTTCTCGATAAACTATGGTCGTATATTGTCTTTGATGCAGCTGAATTTGATGATGATGAAGATGCTGCGATTGCTGCTGCGTTGGCGAATTGTGCCTGGTACGACGAGGCTGGAAGTTGGATGGGACCCAAGGAGGGATTATAGCCACTGCCGTTTATTTGTGTGGCTGTTGACTTGGACGTTGATGGGTTTATTATGTCTTGACTCATTGAATTGTATTTGGTTATTTTGTTATTTTGTTATTTGGTTGAAGAATGGTAAATATTGAAATTTGTATGGTGTTTTTTTTTTGTTGATCAGAAATTTGGAAATTTTGGTGAAATATTGAAAACACATACAAATTTGATAAAAGTGGTAAGTTGATTAGATCAAGGTGTTATAGTATTAATTATAAGAATGGTATCACTTGATTACAAATATACAAATATCTAGAAGAACAGAGAGGAATTATCATATTGAAATAATGATTTTGAAGAAATGAGCTGAAGACATATATAAAATTCAGAATCAGATAATTGAAGACACTTTTGATGCCAAAACTTCTAGATTTTTCAGCAGAATAGTCAGATAGTACAATTAACACAACGTTGATCAATATACCAAGCAGATCTAACAAGAATAACTCACAACAATGCCAAATTCTCTTCCACTAGAAATCTGTCCATGTGTGCTCCTACCAGAAATAAATGGTATAACCTGAAAATTTTTAGGCCCATTTCAACAAGCAAACATCATCAACAAACCACCAAAACAAACATTAGAGACAGGATAATTTAGACAAGATGAAATACGTTATTGAGCACATGGAAGCTGGATTCACAGAGTGGGTCATCTTGGAATACTGCACAATCATCCAGGAAGTCGGCAAGGAAAACCTGATCTTGACATCATTACCAAAGGACACAACTATTAAAGATATCCCACAAAAATTGATTGATGCTGGTTTACAATGGACAACTGAGGAAATCACACAAATCGGTACAGATTCATTGCCAATATTGAAGGAGAGAGTATGTCTGTTGGACCCATCTGCTGAAACTGATTTAATTCCTGAAGATGCTGATAAGTTTGATTATTTCGTCTTTGGTGGTATCTTGGGAGATCATCCACCAAGAGATAGAACTGGTGAATTACGTAGAAAGTATGGATTTGTTGGTAAGAGATTAGGGAATAAGCAAATGACCACAGATACTGCTGTGAGAACAACACAGATCATAGTGAGTCAACAGACAAAATTCGAAGATATAAAATTCATTGATTATCCAGAATTCAGATTCAATAAGAATGAAGCTACAGAAATGCCATTCCGTTATGTTTTGAATCAAGAAGGTAGACCAATCTTGCCTGAAGGTATGTTGGATTTGATCAAAAGAGATTCTGAACAATCATTAGATGAGCTGCTATAGACAGATTTCCACAGTTGGCATCAATATCAATACAAGAACCTACTACATTATTCTAATTCGCATGTATCATTGATCGTCTATAAATCTTTTAATTATTTGTTTCCTTTTCATAAGCTATCTATTTACAAACTCATATATATGGCCCAGCCATTTTATCATATTTCAAAGATTCCATTTTCAAACATTAACAGAGACTGTCTTTTCTGTAACTTTCTTTTCATAATCTCTCAAGACTTCCTTCAAGATAAATGCTGCAACATTAGCATCTTCAAAATAACTGACATGTGCACTAATGGAGGAAATTATCGAAATATCAAGCACACCCTGTTGTAATGCATAATCCACTCTCCCACTATAATTCAAACTAGTCATAATTCTTAATTGTTCATCTGTCAACTTCATCGTCGTTGATGGCTTTTCAGCAGCACCACCATTATTCTCACTAGCATTGATACTATTATCCATTGCCTCCTTAGCACCTTTCAATAATCCTCCAACCTTTGTTGATGTGACATTAGCCCATGCGCCCGTGGCCTTATCAATGACTTTTGAACTGATATTGCCACTCATCTGTGCCAATGATGCGATTTGTTTGTTGAAGTCTTGAATCATGAATGGAACTCTATCAGGTTTGATTCTTTTGAAGTCTGTTTTGATCAATGGTTCTAATCTATATGCAATTGGATCACATGGATGAAAGATATTATAAAGATTCTTACATCTTGGTGTCAATCTCGTCTCTGTGGAAACACCATTCAATTCCCTTGATCCAATACTTTTACTCTTTAATAGATTAAAGACCCCAATTGGTGAACCCAATGCAAAATAATTATCAACTTCGAAATCAAACAATTTAGCTCTTTGAGATTCCGATAATGCATTAATGGCATCTTTATCCAATTTATCAGTTGGTTGCATCGAAAGCAAGTCAAAGGCAATTGATGAGCCTAATGAATGTCCCACTATACTGACTCTTCCCTTGAATGAAGGATTCCTTTCTTTGAATGTGGCATATAATTGATTAGCTTCCTCCACAACACCATCCAATATTTGATTCATATATCTTGGTTCATAATATAATAAGATATCCAAGACAACTGAACCTAATAGATTTCTTACTGGTTTGATTTCATCTGATGTTAGATCCTCCAATGTTGGCAATCTTGGTTCTCCATTGGTATCCAAATCATTAGTGATGGATTGCTTATTAATATTGAAATCAACTTTATGCCTCCAGGAAATAGGTAAGACTTGGACTTTACAATTTGGATCATCTGGATCATCACCCTGTGTGCCAAATGCATCTTGATATTCTTTGTTTTCCTTATAGACTTTCTTGATATTCTTACGCATGATATTCACTGTATGAATGAAATTAACACCTTGGAATCTTGTCCCCAAAGCTTGTCCAATCCCATGGACGCAAAAGATTAAATGATCAATCTCTCTTTCCCCATTAGTATCTTCCTGTTCTGGTTTATAATCATTCTCAATCTCCAACGACATGGCCGCCTTTGTATTCTCCTCTGATTTCACCTTATCTTCATCCCCCTTCTCATTGAATAATTGATTCAATTCAATCTCAAACATTTTGGAAAGACTACTGACTGAAGTAATCGAATGCAAATCATCACCTGAATCACTTGATATTATTGAACTTTGATCCTTTTTGATATATCCTCTAGTCACTTTCAAAGCACCAAATGTAGGTCCATAATGTGTCAGGTTTCTTAAATAAGTTAATTGTAATGCACCACCATAGAGTTCATTCAAAATGAATGCTGTCTTGTCGTCATTATAAATAACGATTTTACCCTCCTTCTGGCCATTCAATTTATAGACATCTTCATCTTTATGATCATTGAAAGATTCTTCATTATTGTTATTATCAGGATTCAAAGTCTTTCTATATGGTTTGGCTTTAAGATATCCCTTTTCCAATTCATGAGCTAGTTCCTCTCTCAATGGAACACCTTCAGAATCAAACCATGAACCTCTTCTAACTTCATAAATGGCACCTTCCCAATATATTGGCTTCATTGATCTCTCCTTGATGTTGACTTCAAACAAATGGTCTTCATTTGCCGATACCAGATAATCCTTTGGATCGACATGATCACTTGTTGTTGATGATGTTGTAGAGTCTGGTTTCAAGATTGGTAGTTTCTTCTGGGTTAGGCAACGTTGATATTTATGTTCAATTCTGTTGGAATCACGGTTACTGAATTCTGTGAATTTCTTAGGATCTGATGATTTCGTGTACTCGTAGTATTCAGGCATGGAGATGGGGACATCCGTAGCATAAAACCATCTATGTATCAACTTTGGAGGTGAAGAATTGGGTTTGGATGGCTTGACAACGTTTTCCTGGTTATTATTGTTGTTGATGGTTTCAGCATTGTTGTTGTTTTCGCTGCTCAATTTCAGCTCTGGGGCCTTCTTCATGAAGGTGAAGTATCTTTTCTGAGCCTGTGACAACATCCGCGACTGTTTAGCTATCCCTGACATCAGCTCTTGCAATTCTGACTCAATATTTAAAAGACAGGTATTTACTTTGCTATACACTTGACTAAGACTCCGAGATTTCAATTTGGATAAAAACAAAACACCCAGACACCAGACACCAGCCGCAAATTTCAGGAGTTAAAAAAAGTCACCAGCCGCTGCCGCATAAAATTTAAAATTTATTTGAAATTGAATTTATAAAAAATTGACTTCTGTTTACCTTTCTCATTCCTCTTTGCACACAATCTGCCCAGCCCATCTATATCCCATATACCATGTCCAGTATGTCGATATTGTCTATCTGGCGGACTTGCCACACAACAGCCCTGTCCAACCACCGTTTCTTCCAACTTTAAAGCTCTCATATCGAACTATTTATGTGTCGCTTTTTCTTGAAACGCGTGCTGGCTGGCTTGTTGTTGTTCTTGTTGTTGTTTTATATCCACTCGTTTTATAACGTTTGTCTATCAATTTTGATACTAACTATAAGTCTCCACAATCCTAGCTCGTCCAATCGTTATCTCTGGTCCTTCCGGTTCAGGTAAATCCACATTATTGAAGAAACTATTTGCTGAATATCCAACAAGTTTTGGATTTTCTGTTTCCAATACAACAAGAGGTCCAAGACCTGGTGAAGTTGATGGTAAAGATTATCACTTCGTCACTGTTGATGACTTCAAGAGATTGATTGATGAAAAGGCATTCATCGAATGGGCCCAATTCTCTGGTAACTATTACGGTACCACCATCAAATCTGTCCAAAACGTTGCCACTCAAGGTAAGACTTGTATCTTAGATATCGATATGCAAGGTGTTAAATCAGTTAAGCAAACTGATTTGAATGCAAGATTCTTATTCTTGGCTCCTCCATCAATTGAAACATTGAGAGCTAGATTAGAAGGAAGAGGTACTGAAACTCCAGAAAGTGTGGAAAAGAGAATCAGTGCTGCCACTGCTGAATTAGAATACTCAAAGACTGGTGCTCATGATCAAGTCATTGTTAATGATGATTTGGATAAGGCTTACAAGGAATTGAAGGAATTCATCTTTGAAGAAAAGAAATAAACTCCTATTTCAAATCTTGATGGAGTGAAAGTTTGCATATGAAGAAGAAGAAGAAGAAGATGATGATGAAGTAGAAGAAGAAGAAGAAGAAGAGGTGACGACAGGGATGATCAAAGAAGAACCAAAAAAGTGATGATTCATTCTTTCCTGTATTTTATAGAGACTGTGAAAGAAGACTGAATGAAACCCAACCCAATAGGGCTTTTGTACAATAGATTTAAAATCAGTTTTGTTTTTAGTAATCGTTTAAAGAAACATTTAATTTCCCATATACAATAAGAAAAATAATAAGTACGTATTCTTTTTTTTTCCCCAAGTTACAATGCAAGCAAATTCAAATTGTAGCATACATTCAATATAAAATATTCAATGGATCTCGACCTTCAGTACAAAGAGGCATGAAATCCTCATACCGATTCAGTGCATCAACCTTATGCAATAACTTGATTTTCAGCTTTTTATTCCCCTTACCAGTTTTGGAAGCCAGCACTACTGGCTTTCTCTTTTTTGTCTTCAAGTTCCTCAGGTTTATTGGACTGCTTCTGCTAGCTTTGACGATATCATTATTGAGTAAACTTTCATTACTACCATCATTGTTCAGAATTGATGATGTTGAATAATTTGATCTGGATAATGAAGTTGGTGTTTTGATAAGACTTGTTGGTTTATCAGCTTGTTGTTCGATGAAAGATAATGACGGTGATGATAGTGATATCGATGAAGGTGATGATGTTGAAAATATAAACAAGGGAGTCTTATCCACATTCTCAGTTTCTTGGGGTTGTGAATGAGCACCTTGAGGTTGAACATGAGATTCTGATAGAGATTCTGGTGTAATCTTAGAAATATCATTATCAGTATGATTAAATGTACTATTATCCCTTTTCTTTTTTGAATCCTTTGCATATGAATTAGGTATATCAATAGTAATTATATCATCATCATCATCCTCATCCTCTTGTTCTTCTTTACCTTCATTATACTCTGTAAACAAATTTCTTTGAGTCTTGACTGCAATTTCTCTCTTCTGAGCTTTGACGATGGGATTTTGTTTCACTTTGATATGACCAGAAGTTGCTGCTGTTGCAATAGGGGAGTTTCTAAGAGATATGCTATTCCTCATTCTTTCAATTATTGAACTCAACTCACCTCTAATCTCCTCAACGTTATCAGATCCCTTTCTAGTTAACGTTCTCTGAGGTTCATGAAGATTAGTTGCTTTCTTTTTAGCACTTTTCTTTGCCAAGGGACTGTCTATACTGCTTATTGACCTCTTTGTAGATAATCCTGTATCATCTTGTATAGACCCCAATCTTAAACTATTTCCCAGTTCGAATTCATCAGGCGTGAAGTGGAATAATGGGGTTGAGTATCCAATAGGTCTTTGATTTGAAGGTGTATAATCCACTGTAATGACACCCTTGTCAAGCTTAGCACCTGTAATACTTGGTTCATTGATTTGGGTCTTTAGCAACTCATTATGGAAGGGTGTTGAGGTGGATTTGGGCAATTGTTCAAATTCAGAGAGATGTATGGAGGAAGGAGTGGACTTGTTCATGTAAAATGTCGCGTTGCCAATCGACTTCCAGCTCATGTTCTGATCCATGGATGTTTCGTTTGCCTTTATTGATTTCGTGGTCTTCTCTTGTTTGGCGGCAAATTTCTTGTCAACAAAGACGTTGCTTGAGTCATCATCTGAAAATCTCACAGAGAGCTCCTTCTTGTTCTTCTTCTTGGTGGCCATGATGCCCTTCTTCTTCGATTTGGGCTTTGTACTTTTCTTCTCAGTGTCTTTGATGTTCGTTGGTTTCTGAGTGGGATTGGTGATCTTGGATGGTTGCTGTTGTTGTCTTTTTGGGATTGAAGCTGGCTTTGTTATAACATGGTTCAAGTTGCTGATGTTGTTCAAGGAGAAGATATCGTCCAATTCCATGTCATCATCCATCTGATGCTGCTTATGGTCCAGCTTTTCATGAGGGGCAGCAGCTTCTTCCTTGTCACGATCTGTCTTGATCATGATCTTGGGATCCTGTTCAGCAGTGTCATCGCTGAAGAGATCTTTGTAGATATGTTAGTGGCTATAACAAGTGCTTTCAAACATCCCTAAAAAGCAGGACAGCAGTAGAGGCAGGGGTATCATGAAGTACTTCCTTCAAAGTAGTCCTTGTAGACATTGAACCTTCTTCTTCTGGTGTAGTACATCCTTGGTGTCTTCCTCTTATAGAATGTAAACAAAGGAGAAATCAAAGATTTTTGCGAAAATCCCCAAAAAATTGGAAATCAGAAAATGGCAGAATTTCGTGTAAAATTTCACAGCTAATACAGCCGTGCTACTGAAATGTTGATCCTACATCGTTATATAATCTCCTACTACAGGGTTTAATTTTCTTTTCACTCTAGTATACATTGCATAATTGTATTTGTCTCATAGTTTGCATTCGTTCTCATAATCTTCTGGTCCTCAATTGAGAAGTCTCAATGAATTTTCTGTTCACTGAGATTCATGAGTTGTAAGCGCCCCTCTTGGAAGCATCAAAATTGCAAAAGACATCTTCTCTAACCTCAACGCAACATTCTCACACCAAACACAGTAGCAGTATAAACAAACAATGGCTACAGAAACCATCAGCTTCAAAAACCTCCTTATCATCGCAACAAACGTCAAACATGTAGTGAATCTACCACTTTTTGAAGCCAACTATAAACAACTCTTTCAGGGAACTTCCATCGCCATTGAAGATATAAACAACACAACGCTTCAAGAGATCGTGAACAGGATACTATTTCCTGCAATCGAAGTGGCAACACTAGAGTACCAGCAGATCTATGATAATGTTGGCTTTCCAAATAGCCTTTCCAAGTATTACAAATTGTTGTTCATCATGCCTCTGTTTTCCACCATCTTATCAGAAAATAGTGACAGTCTCAATGGAGATCAAAGGTACACTGGGGATAACTCACAATTGCCTGATGGCGATGTCTTTTATCATGATAGATCCAGTGTACTGGCAAGGTGCTTGCCCACTATCAAATTCTCATCTACCAAGAGTGAGAAATCGACTTTAGATAAAGACTTGAGAAGAGCTATAAGCCAGATGTGTGATCGTTTTGAAGAAAAACACAATAAAGATCTGACCAGACTCATTGATAAATGTCACCATCAGACATCAGTTGCCAAACACATTTACCAGCAGGAGATTTTGAGCAGCCGTACATACCAGACCAGGTACAGTTTTCACTATCTCAAAAGGGTATTTGACACGATGTTCCATTATGAGGGTGCTTTCCAAAAGTTATCAACGACAATTGAAGAAGAAGCATTCCAAGAACCTTTGTCAGATATCTTGAAGCAACTTTCTTTGTATTTGAACAGTGTGCTCGAACTGAAGGAAGAAGATATGATCAGTTTTCACTATAATGCCGACATTCCAAAGTATAATATCAACGAACAGCTTAAGAAGTGGTGTGGTGATTCAGATTCAATAGATATCAATCATAATGAATATGACGAAATGCTCCTAAATAGGGACTCTAGAGGCCAGGAGGTTGATATTGCCATGCTTTCAGGGGATGATTTAGTCTTCGGACTGCAAAGTGAGCGTTTCTCAGTCATGAAGAGTTGGATTGGGAGATTTGATTCACCACGGTTTAATGACTATGTAAGACAGACATTGTCCAATATCTTGCCTTTAGGTATCAACAGCTATATCATCAATGATGGTCTTCATTTCAGCTTTGTGAACTTCAAGGATGAAGTTATTGATGATGGTAAATCAGAACTTATCAAAGATAGAGAGTGCGATATCTTAATTGCTGACAGGTCGATGCAATGGTCTCCATACGATGGAGCTGAACCGATCTCACCATTGTTGTTGATCGGTTTGATAGCATTTCAAATCACTGAACAGCGTAGTAGTCATGGAGGGACAACAGATCAAGAGGGCGACAGTTCTTTAGACACGAACAAGACAGATGACGATCGTTACCAGTTCATCAGCATCACTTCTCCACAAAGCACTGTCTTAAGACGTATCTTCAATGACTCCAGAAACTCAGCAAATGACAATTATGTAAAAAATAGAACTAGGTGTATGGATATCAAATCTTTAAGAATTCTGTTAGATTCTGATAATGGCTATGAAGTGATCAGTGATAGCTGTTATGATGCTTCCGATCACGATATTGATGAAGTTTACAAGTCTTGTGGCAGTGATGATGAAATTCGTGGGATGTCGAAACTGGGTAGGATTATCAACATCAGCGTCTCTCGACCAGTGTTTTTAAGAGATTTCTGCACCGGTCAAAATGGTATTATTGATGAAGGTGTGTTGCAAGAATTCCATGGTGATGTTATCTTGAAGATTTATGATGAACAATCATTCTGGAAATATGGCGAGGACGGCTTGAGTGTGAGTTATATGGAGTGTTTTGACGAGGAGTTCAAGCATGAATGGGACTGTCTCAAACCAACTAAGAAATACAACATTTCTTCAACTATTTCAACATCGACCTCAACGCCAACATCATCACAGTCTAGTGAAATGACATTCTTGGATGCTTTATATCTCCAACTCTCATCTTCTTCAATCAGTTCTTCAGGCTCTACCTTTGCTTATAGTGGATTCTGTCTCATCTCTCAAAAGCTGAAAGAGTAATTAATAGAAGTGTGAATGCTTTCTGGATCAACTGCTAAGATTATTGTCTTCTTAGAAGATGTACGTATATGTAAACAAAGAATAAGTCAAATCAATAAAACTGACCGGAATTCCCAATTTGGACTCGACGACTTCCGACCTGAACGTTGACACATTGTAAGGTGAATTGTGAGGTTTCTTCGTGTTTCCAAGCACTACTACCAGTCTTGCTTTGGCCTTGAATTTACCTGACGGGATATGCTTTAGTGTAAACAGCCAAATGGTTTTAAGTACTGGGGTGCTTACATCAGCATAATCAGCACAGCTCAGTACAGATCAGCAAGTATTATTTGCTGATTCTTCACTTTTCCATAAATCTATACAAATGTCCACACTCTGCTGTTTGTGGTGAGGGGATATGAAACTCCTTTGTTCTTTTGTTATGGTATAGTAATGTGGAACTGATTATCAAGCATCCACTTGAGGATATTTCCTCATAATTAGAACAGAAAGATTCAAAGATATTGACAGTGAATTGATATACTTTTGATTAATAACTGTTCAGGTCCTCAACAATACACTTGGTGGTCGCCTGTGATATACTCCACGATTGAAGCTTAAAGAACTTTGATTTTACCTGATGTTGGACTCAGAAACTTAGAAGAGTTCAATATTTATGGTAAGTATCCCATTTAGTTTAATTGATTTTACAGCTTGATTAGATGAGTTATCTATTGAAGATTCGAAGAATTGAAACACTTTGATCTGAGAGATAAGCTACTACTACTATTTATGCTGAATATTGATTAACTGAAGCCTGATATTCGCAAACAGGGGGATATGTTGGAGGATCCTGGTAACTCAAAGCAGTATGGACCGGATCTCCCAATACGGACATTAACGTATACTATAGGGCAGATCCTTCTCATCATTTTACCACATGAGTACCACACAAGTACCCCAATAGACATCTGACAACTGAGTTACAATTTACAGGCCAATTATCAGCGTAGCTCCCTTCAACAAGAAATGACAGAATACCGTGTAAACTTTCATAGCTAAACAGCTCGACAATCGTGTTACAACTGTAAGATACATCCTACATCGTATCTACAGCTCTTTCAAGAAAGATCTCATTGTATTCTTCTCATATTGAGATAAGTTCGTTGATCTCATAATCCTCCGATTCCTCAGTTGAGAAGTGAGAGTTTATATATCCATTTTCTGTTTCACTGAGGGCTCAGAACTCTTAGCGCTGCCACTGAAAACTACTTCCTGTATACCTCTTCAACACAATCACCTCACACCAAACACAGTAGCAGTATACGCGCACAATGGCAAAGAAACCCATCAGTTTGGACATCATCAGCTTCGAAGACCTGCTCATCATTGCGACGAACATCAAGCATGTGGTGAATCTACCATTGTTTGAATCCAACTATAAACAACTCTTTGAAGGAACTTCCATCGCTATTGAAGATATAAACAACATCATTCTTCAAGAAGTCATAAACAGGGTTGTATTCCCAGAAGGGAATTTTTCAACACCAGTTGAGTACAAGCAGTTGTTTGATAACGTTGACTTTCCAAATAACGTTTCGAAATATTACAAGTTGTTGTTCATTATGCCTATATTCTCAACCATTCTATCAGGAGATGGGGATGATGATGCCACCAACCAGGAGCAAATATACACTGGAGACAACTCAATTTTGCCTGAAAGTGGTGGTGGATCAGACCACATATCCAATAAGCTGGCAAATTGTTTGTCCACTGTCACAATCTCACCTAACAAGACTGAAAAGTCAACCTTGGATGAAGACTTGAGAAGAGCTATAAGCCAGGTTTGTGATCGTTTTGAGAAGAAGCACAGCAAGGAGTTGGCTGAAATTATTGATAAGTTCCGCGATCTTGAAACATTAGTTGATAAACCTACATACCAGACTGTTTTGATGATAACAATATGCGGAGCTCATTATAGCTTTATTCATCTAATACAACTGTTTGACGAGATGTTTAGTCATGAGGATGTTTTTCAAAAGCTATCAATAGAAGATGAAGAAAGACGCGCTCAAATACCAATTTCGAAGATCTTCGAAAAGCTTGCATCATACTTCAACATAGTGCTTGAACTGAAGAAAGAAGACAAAATCAGTTTTCAATTTGGTGCCATAATTCCAAAGTATCACATCAATGAGCAACTTGAGAAGTGGCGTGGTGATTCAGATTCAGATTCAATGGATATGGATCATGATGAATATAATGAAAAACTCTTAAATGTGGATTCTAGGGCCCAGAAACTTGATATTGGTATGCTCTCAGGACGTGATTTGGTCTTTGGCCTGCAAAGTGAGCGTTTCTCTGTAATGAAGAGTTGGATTGAGAGGTCTGATTCATCCAGATTTAATGGCTGTATAAGACAGACATTGTCCAATATATTGCCTCTGGGTATCAACAGTTATATCATTAATGATGGTTTGCATTTCATTTTTGTCAAGTTCAAGGATGAGTTTGATGGTGATGGTGAATCTAAACTAATCAAAGATGAGGAATGCGATATCATAATTGCTGACAGGTCAATGCAATGGTCTCCATATGATGGAGCTGAACCACTTTCATCATTGTTGTTGATCAGTCTGATAGCATTTCAAATCACTGAGCAACGGGGCAATCTTGAAGAGGCAACAGGTCAAGATGGTGATTCCTCCACAGAAACACACAAGGCAGATGATGATCTCAATGACAATGATGGTCGTTACCAACTCATCAGTATCAACCCTCCACAAAGTACTGTTCTAAGAGGTATCTTCAATGATTCCAGAAACTCAGCAAATGACAATTATGTAAAGAATAGAACTGATGGTTTGAATATGAAATCTTTAAGAGTACCACTAGACTCTGACGATGGCTATGAAGTGGTCAGTGACATCATTTATGATGCTCTTGATAGTGATTTCGATGGTGGAAGATCCTGGTACAGTGATATTGATGATATTGGTGATACGTCGACACTCAGTAGGATCGTCAAAATCAGAGTTTCTAGAGCAAAATTCATCAGAGATTTCTGTAAAGATGGTTTTATTAATGAAAGTCTCTTGCAAGAATTCGATGGTGATTTCATTTTGAAGATTTATGACGAACTGCCAGTCTGGGAGTACGGTCAGGATGAGTTGAGTATGTGTTATATGGAGTGCTTTGATGAGGAGTTCAAGCGTGAATGGGACTGTTCCAAGTCAATGAAGGATAACAATTCTCCAATTATTTCAACCTCAGCAGCAACAGCAACAGATATCCCCAACTCTTTATCACAGTCTAGTGAAATCGACTCTGCCAAATTCATAGATGCTTTATATCTTCAACTCTCATCTTCTTCAACCAGTTGTTCAGGCCCTAATAGCTTTGCTTATAGTGGATTCTGTCTCATCTTTCAAAACCTGAAAGAGTAATTGATGATTTCTAGCTCAACTGATATGAATCATCTCAAGTAGTCTTAGAATCTCTTCAGGATATTGGTTGTAGTAATATATGTAAACAAAGGAGAAATCGAGATTTCTACAAAAATTGAAATTTTTAAAATGACAGAATTTCGTGTAAATTTTTATAGCAATACAGCCGTGCCTCAATAATGGACAAGAATATCGATCCTACATCGTTATACAATCTCCTATCATGGAGTTTTCATTTCAATTTCACTCTAGTTAATATCGCATTCTATTTGTCTCAGATAGAAGTTGTCCTCATAATCCTTCATTGATATCAGTTGAGAACTAGCCTCAATGATTTTCTGCTCAATTTAAGATCATGATTTGTTATAAGCGCATCTCATATTGCATTTGATTACTTCTTGTATACCTCTTGTATCCCTCTCCAATACAATATCTTTGAACCAAATATACCATGACGACAGAAACCATCAAATTTGAAGACCTGCTTGTCATTGCAGAAAACGCCAAGTATGTGGTGAACCAACCATTGTTTGAAGCCAACTATAAACAATTGTTCCAAGGAACTTCTATCGCTGCTGAAGATATAAACAACACCATTATTCAAGAAGTCATCAGTAGAATATTGCTTCCCATGAGTAATAAAGATGCAAGACTTGAACACCAGCAGATCTTTGATAAGATTGGTTTTCCTGATAACGTTCCTAAGTATTACAAATTGTTGTTTGTAATGCCTATATTCTCAACCATCCTATCAGAAAATAGTGACGAACATATCGACAATGAGCAAATGTACACTGGGGATAACTCACTATTGCCTGATGGCAATGTTAATTATCATGAGAGATCTAGTGTACTGGCAAATTGTATATCCACTATCAAATTCTCACCTTCAAAAACTGAGAAATCGACTTTAGATGAAGACTTGAGAAGAGCTATTAGTCAGATGTGTGATCGTTTGGAGGCCAACCACACTAAGGAGTTGACCAGAATCATTCAGTGTTGTCACCCATTTGAAGTATTAACTGACAAACACATGTACCACGAGATACTCTTGAATAAAATTATGAACGGCACTGCCTTTGATGATCTCAGGAATGTATTTAAGAGCATGTTTGTTCATGCTGACATTGATTTTCAAAAGATATCAATAATAGATGACAAAAGAAAGTTTAAACATACTTTATATGATATTTTGGGAAAGCTTGCATTTTATTTGAACAGTGTTCTAGAACTGAATGATGGCAACAAGATTAGATTTCACTATAGTGCGTCCATCCCAAAGTATAACATCAATGAACAACTCAAAAAGTGGTCTGGTGACTCAAATCCAGTAAATATAGATCATGATGAATATGAAGAGAGACTCCTGAATAGGGATTCTAAAGGTCAGGAGGTTGATATTGCCATGTCTTCTGGAGGAAAACTGGTCTTTGGACTCGAAAGCCAACGTTTCTCAGTCATGAAGAGTTGGACTGGGAGATTGATTCATCACAATTCGATGGTTACGTAAGACAGACATTGTCGAATATCTTGCCTTTGGGTATCAACAGCTATATCATCAATGATGGTCTTCATTTCAGCTTTGTGAACTTCAAGGATGAAGTTATTGATGATGGTAAATCAGAACTTATCAAAGATAAAGAGTGCGATATCTTAATTGCTGACAGGTCGATGCAATGGTCTCCATACGATGGAGCTGAACCGATCTCACCATTGTTGTTGATCGGTTTGATAGCATTTCAAATCACTGAACAGCGTAGTAGTCATGGAGGGACAACAGATCAAGAGGGCGACAGTTCTTTAGACACGAACAAGACAGATGACGATCGTTACCAGTTCATCAGCATCACTTCTCCACAAAGCACTGTCTTAAGACGTATCTTCAATGACTCCAGAAACTCAGCAAATGACAATTATGTAAAAAATAGAACTAGGTGTATGGATATCAAATCTTTAAGAATTCTGTTAGATTCTGATAATGGCTATGAAGTGATCAGTGATAGCTGTTATGATGCTTCCGATCACGATATTGATGAAGTTTACAAGTCTTGTGGCAGTGATGATGAAATTCGTGGGATGTCGAAACTGGGTAGGATTATCAACATCAGCGTCTCTCGACCAGTGTTTTTAAGAGATTTCTGCACCGGTCAAAATGGTATTATTGATGAAGGTGTGTTGCAAGAATTCCATGGTGATGTTATCTTGAAGATTTATGATGAACAATCATTCTGGAAATATGGCGAGGACGGCTTGAGTGTGAGTTATATGGAGTGTTTTGACGAGGAGTTCAAGCATGAATGGGACTGTCTCAAACCAACCAAGAAATACAACATTTCTCCAACCATTTCAACTTCAGCAGCAACAGCAACAGCTATTGCTAAATCTTCATCACAATCCAGTGAAATCAACACATCTACATTCATGAATGCTTTATATCTTCAGCTCTCCAAATCTTCAACCCGTTCTGCAGGTTCCATCTCTGCTTATAGTGGATTCTGTCTGATCTTTCAGAAGCTGGAAGAATAATTGATCCGTATCCTGTCTTAAGGTTGAATAATGCTAGAATTATTGCCACAACTACATCTCTCATGATAACAGATGTATCTCATATTATAATTTGTATATTGTCATGTGAAGTGATTACTTAACCACTATATCACTGGAATCTTGAATTGAAGTTGAGAATAAGAATCTCAGTCAAACAGAATTACAGTCACTGAGAAGAGCCTTTTAAATTCTCAAAGCTGAAATCTGGGTACTAATCGCATCTGCCCCCTTAAAACTCAGATTCCAGATCCAGTCCATTGATCTTCAGATCCAGTACCCCTCCTTGCAATTCACTTCTCAACAATGCCATTCTCAAAACGATCTCCAAATGATCAGCAAAATAAGAGAAGTTTGAAGTTGAGAAGAAAAAGAAGAAGTTGAAAATCCCTATATATGTGGTGTCCAGGTGTTCTTCCAGTTTCAGCCGTGCCAGGTAATAGTGAATTGTTGACTACTTGAGGTACTATCATAAGATTAATGTATAGCCAAGATTTGAAGGCTCATCGATGTGAATGTGACATCAAATATATACTACTTCGCAAACTTGGAAAACGAATGCCATCCGTTTATGATGCCAACAAAAGTGAACAATGCATTTTGGGGTGGTAGATTCTTGAGATCGATCTTCCGGTTGTTTACAAATACAAGATGACTAAATAACTGTATCAACTCACAACACCGAGGAAAAGGTTACATACTTCTGATATATTTACTTATAGCTTCTTCTAGCATTACCTTATCGCTAGCCTTGCGCCCTGATTCTATATCGGTATCATTTCTAGGGGTATCCCTTTTGGTCAGTCCAGCAGATTTGGAGTAAGAGAAACCAAAATCATAAATGTACCACCTGTTTTCATCATCGTTGTCTGTATGGCCAAATAATATGTTCTGCTCAGTTAAATCGCCATGAACAACGCCCCTAGCGTGGACATTAGCCAATGTGGCAAGAGCTTCCTGAGTTTTTGATTTAGCCAATTCTTTATCATTGCACTTGGTTATGAAAGGCAATTTGATGAAGCCGCCGCCGAATGTATTCCCAACATCTCCTACCCTTATTTCTTTGTCTTTGAGATTATGATATTTTTGGCTCAGGGACGCACCTTTAGTTGGATTAGCAGCCTTTTTCAGTCCATCATTCATCTCCTCAGTCAAATCAAACACGCCAATCTCCAGAGGTTTTAGAACTCCTTTGATCTCCTGACATTGACTATAGCATTCCAACTCATGTATTAGCAAATTGAAGTTCTGAGTGTAGCATTTTTCAAAATCGAGGTATACAGTCTCAGTAGTCTCTTCATCTTGTTTTTTGCGTTCAATAGTATTCTTCATTCTAACACAATCGTAGATTTTGTATATGTTATAATCATCCTTATCCACGTGCTTACATTCAGACACCTTAAGCACGATAGACCAGCTCTCGTTTGCTCTTTTACCATTTAGAACTTCCACAATGTTCAAATCATTAATCTTTTTTGAAGTTTTGATGATATCTTTATTAAAGCTCTCAATAGCTTTACGGGAATCCCATTTCACAGACGTGTTAGAGTATTTTTTCAGGAATCTTTCGTACTGTATCACTGCCTCATTGTATAAGTCTTTGTTCCAATCATCTAACTTCGTTTCATTTCCACTTAAAAAACTCAAAACGCTATTTCTTTGAAAAAAATAACGCACTGCGTATAAATGAAATTGCTCATCCTCATTCAACATAATCTTACGACATACTTTATCCATTACTTCTATAACGAAGTTCTTCCATTCTTTTTGGTCTTCAAGAGCTTTGAGTACGCAGCTTGACAAGAAAGTTCCTATTCCAACATGTTCTCCTGCTAAAGTGCTATTTCCTTCGTCAAAAAACTGACACTTGATATGTCTTAAAGCTTTTCCTATTACCGTATTGCTATTATCAGCATCATGCGTGCTGATAATTTGATCAACAAATTCATTGATGGCATCTTCATGGATGCTTTCCTTGTATGTTATTGCTCCATCAGAATCTCTTTGAATACCATCTGGATTTTTCCCCACGATACTTAGTAAGGACTCCCAAGGTAAGCGATAGCAAAAGAAGTAATTTGAATCACAGATCATGGCACCTAAGGAACCACTAAAGGTGAGTTGCTGAATACTCTGAGTAAATACCAGCATTAGTTTCTTTTGCATCTTTAGGCTATTCAGAGCTCTACCAGCATGATATTCTTGCACTATAGCTTCTATAGCGTCCCTCTTTTCTTCTATCGAGTAAATACTCGGCCCAAGAGTTATCCCTAATATCAATTTAATCAAATGGTCTAAGATGCAACTGAATGATTCAATTCTCTCAGGTTTACCATTACCTGGTGGCAATATGACTTTCCTGACACATTTGTACTCTTGATAGAATCGGGTGTTAAATAGAGACTTGATATTGCTGTAATAATTGTGGACGTTGATGGATCTAACGTCAGCCTCAGTCGAAGGACTTAGACCATTCACTGGCATGATAAGGTCCTTTATCCCTAGTTTGTTTGTTATAATTGCATAGCCAAGGTCATTTGCCTTTGTTTTAATCAATTCCATACTATTGCTTCTGTTAGCGGTCTCATGTACCGGCACACAATATGCCATTTCAGAGTTCAAAAACCTGTTGTTAGTAGTTGCAACAGTGTACTTTGTCATCTCTTTGGAGAGATGTGTATTCTGTTTATTGTGACCAACTACCTGCTCTCTATCTTCATTGCCAAAGTTTTCAGGCTCCCTTTTGCGCTTCAATAGTGCATCTAGACTTTGAGAATCCACATAATTTACCGCTTTGACTTCTTTTGAGTTGGAAACAATATCATATTCTTCAGAAGAGAGGTTCAAAAAGATCATGGCATTCAAATGGGATTGAAGTAGAGCAATTCCTTTGTTACTTGGTAACTCGCTCACTAAATGCTCTGTGTACTGCCTCAAATTGGAAATATTCTCATAATATTTTGGTAAATCATCAGTTTCCCAGTAGTTTTTGCCAGTAAGCATTCCTATAGTATCAAAGTAAAGTTTATTAACTTCATCTCTCTTTGCCTTATTTCGAAGTGGTTTAGCACGATTGTTGATTATATCCATGTCAATATCTTTAATAACTTTTTGACATCTTTCTATTTCAAGATCATACTCCTGTCTAGTCATGTTTTGCACTTCAAGTAACTTCTTATATGCTGCTGTAGCAACAGCTTCGCGCTCTTCAAGAGACTGGCGTTCATAATCATCGTCCTCTTCTTCGGGAATATGGGGTTCATCAATCATTGAATGATCAAAATCCTCTTCTTTTTGTATTTGTTCAGGCGCCCTCATATTAGTGACTCGTGAGTATCTCTTTAGTGGCAAAAGGCAAAAAGCAAAAGCAAAAGCAAAATTAAAGCACAAAAAGCAGAGAGCAAAAGGGGAAAAACAGATTTTTTTTAGTCGGGTAACATTTTATATACTCTATAGTACTAACACTCAGAGCTATAACTCATGAGAACATGAGAACTATTAGAACCTGTTTTTTCTGGTTCTGAGGCAACTATCTCTTACATCTATAATCTAAGAGTAACGGTAACCACTATTATCCATTGATTATGCTATACTTAACAAATTACTACTATCAATGTCTAACCCTAACCTAGCTAGCTAGTCTAGAACCTCGAGGAGCTCCGCGACCACTTGCTCCTTAGTCCTGAGTCTGACGCTCCACCAGAAGCTCCTCATATTGGCGAACAACTGATTATGTCGACTCTTGCATAATCATTAACATAATCATCTTGAGATTTTGAATTGGCTTGGATATGTGTTCACTTGTTCCTGATGTCTAGTTACTGTAGCTTCTTTGTCAAGAATATGAGTGGAAGTTGAGTATCTGTGATTGTAGGGGCAAGTGAGAAGAGTAGGAAGGAAGAAGAAAAAGAGTTCAGGGAAGGAATGCTAATTTATACTCGAGGATTTGAGGAAAGCGTTTAGCTTTATGAGAGCGAGGAGCTTTAGGTGACATAGCGTGTTGTGTTGTTACGTTGGTTTATGGAGTAAAGGTTGTGGTTATTGTTATGTAAGACTGTGTAGAGTATCAGAATTTGTCTAGCTTTATATATCTCTGTATCTTGCTTATGGTTGCTTGCTCTCTATAACCTTTCTTTTCTCTATACTCTTCTCAAGATTTAGATCCAAGAGTTGAGATTGAGAATCTCAATCAAACAGAATTACAGTCATTGAGAAGAGACTTTTAAATTCTCAAAGCCGAAATCTGGGTACTAAGCGCATCTGTTCCTGTAATCCTGAAACTAGATTTCAGTTCTCAACAATGCTACTCTCAAAATGATCTCCAAATGATCAGCAAAGATTGTGTTATCCTCATTTAACCATGATGATTACCCTACTTCTCTGACTTTCCATCTATAGCGCTTATGCACTATTAGCTGCCTTAGTCAACGTGCACTTTCTGGTTGAAATCCATT
>JAKTWV010000095.1:0-34296 GCA_030582235.1 Ruyongia ponderosae | reverse complement strand
CTCTCAAGATTGGTCTCTTCATCATGACTTGGATGTTTCAGCTGTGAATTTATTGATGCCATATGAGGAAGAAGCATTTGAATCTTTTCAACTAAGATAGCACTGGAGAAGAGTAAAATTCAAGAGTAAAGGGTGACCAGTTTTTTTGGATGATTATTCAATGGGCATAACTATCTATTATTATAACTTTATCAACATATATACTGATTGCTATTTGAGATGACTGAATTGGTGTTTAAATTCAGTCGATTAGTGTTTATTTTTGCTTATTTTAGCTTATTTTAAGAGAGATTTCCAATAGTGTTTTTTGATCAAATGTAGTTCTGGAATCGTTCTTTGTATGCTGTTATCGATTATCATTAATGCACTCTATTTTCACCAAGATATAGCCATGATATCTATTGATTTATTCCATCCAAATATTCAAATATTGGCGATAAGTTTTGATGATTTGAATTATGTCTTTTGAGAATCAAAAAAAAAAAACATTCAAAATAAATTCTTTTCCACTTTATAGCCATTTTTAAAGAAACAACTAAAAAGATGATTCCCAAAAGAAGAGTGCTGACTAATGACGATATGGTGAAGTGGGAGAGCTCCCAGACATACAATGACGTTGTTGACTTTGTGACTGAGCTTTCGAATTCCGTCAAGGGATTGACTAATGATTATGAAGATTGTTTGATTAGTGATAATTTACAAAAAGTTTTAAACATTCTTGAAAAAGTGGAAAGTATCATTAAATTACATCCAGTCAGTGATAAAGTGACTTCAAGATTTGGAAAGCCTGAATTCAGGGACTTTTATGATGATATTACAACTCAATCTGGTGAATTGTTGAAAGTTTTAAATATTGATGATGAAAATATTCAAGAAATATCAACTTATTTTAATGAATCTTGGGGAAATAGAACAAGAATCGATTATGGATCAGGTCATGAATTGAACTTTTTATGCTTCTTATTATGTCTTTATAAATTGAATTGTCTTACAAAAGTTGATTTCCCATCAATTGTCCTAAAAGTCTTCAATAAATACATCAAAATCATGAGAATTTTACAAACTGAATATTGGCTCGAACCTGCTGGTTCACATGGTGTTTGGGGTCTTGATGATTATCATTTTTTACCATTCTTATTTGGTGCTTCTCAATTAGTCACACACAAGCATCTAAGACCGAAATCAATACATAATTTGGATATGGTGGAGATGTTTCATGAGAAATATATGTATTTTGAATGCATTTATTTCATCAATTCAATAAAGACTGCCTCTCTAAGATGGCATTCACCAATGTTGGATGATATCAGTGGGGTTAGGACATGGGCTAAGGTGAGTGAGGGGATGATTAAGATGTATAAAGCAGAAGTATTATCAAAATTACCAATCATTCAACATTTCTTCTTTGGAGATATTTTGAAAGCTCCAGAAGGTTGTTCACCATTAAGACAAAAACTTGATCAAGATGGTGATGATCATTCAAATTGTGGCCATGAACATCATAATGCTGCTGCTGCTATTGACAGTGATTCAGATGAAGGATTACCAGTTCATCAACCGACATGGGGTGATTGTTGTGGGATTAAAGTACCAAGTGCAATTGCAGCAAATGAAATGAATAAAGCTCATAACGTAAGACCTCTTCCTTTTGATTGATATTGATTGTTGAATTTATGATGATGATGATGAAAAGAAAGAACAGATTGTACTAATGACCTTATAATCTCTTTAATGAACAAAAAATCAATGATACCTCTAAACCCTTCTCTTGTAGTTATGTTATATTCGTTATTCTTACAATATTGAAAGAAAGATTACTCTATATGATATCATCATTCAAAAAATTACACTATTTATACTTATGTGTTGATTCCATCAATGGTACCATTATCTTCATCTAAAATGAGTGGTGTTCCCTTTAATGAGATGGCAAATAAATTATCAATTGTTGCTTGTGAAATATGTTCATTGCCCATACCTCTTGTTGAAGCCGAGTTCATAGCGATGGATTGCGACGAGGGCGTTGCTGGCGTGTATGCTGGTGTGTTTGGTATTGTCTTATTAGTGTTGTTTGTGTTTGATTTGTTGTTTGTGGTATTGTTGGTATTGGAGGCATTATTGGGATCTGTTGATGATGATGTTGTTAATGCTTCGAATTTATAAATATGACCATCTGATGGAGTGAATTGGGATAACATTTGCATTCTGTTCATTGCAGATTTCAAGTTTAATGTAGAACTTAACAGTCTCATTGATATTATATCTTTAGCCAATGGAGACATGTAGACATTGGCACCTATAACGTAATAATCAGAGATTGGTGTTGTCTTTATTGGAGATATTCTATGCTGCTTTCGCAATATCCAAAAGTCTGGCTCTCTCTTGTATAATATGATGAACTCTGTGCCTGTCATTCTTCTTAATTCCATCTCAATATTAGAAGAATTTAATTGAATGTTTTCATTGAATTGGGATTGCATCTTGACAACTTGGTTATTAGAGGTTCTGTCAAAGAAGGGCGACTGTGAGAAATATTCTAAAACATTCTCGGTTCTAAGTCCAAATGCCTGTATCCACTCTGGCGACTTCCACTGCAGTTCATCTAGGGGAGTATTCTCTGTCATCTTGCCCTTGCTCTTGTTGTATTTAACCTGTAAACTTGTAAACTTCTTGATTCTTCTTCAAAATTGCCAAATCTTCAAAATCTGCCAAAACATCCAAACACCAAAAATTTCCCAAAAATTCGCCACCGAAAACAAAATTCAAAACAACAAAGCAGCCAAATAATCTCAACTTTGAACAAAATCAAGACAAGGATCAACTCATTTCTTCTGTTTTGATTTCCAACAAAAGGGGTCAATGTCAAGCTCACAACCAGCCAGTGTTGCTGCGTCGTCCTCCTCCCAACCAGACACCAAATATGTCCAAATAGCCACCCCGAAATCTCCAAATTCGGACGGACCTCATTCCCCAAATGATATGATTGTTTTGGATCAAACAACTGAAAATGAAATAAGGCAGAAGGTATTGAATGAAATCGATATTGAAATATTATTAAAGCATAGAGAGGTTGGATTAATCCATAAGGAAATCGCTAAAGTGGAGAATCAATTGAATATCTTACAAAAGGTTCATGATGATAATGATTATGCAATGTATTTGAAAAACTTGACTGAAATGAAGAGAAATTTGATTAGAGATTATAAATTGGAATTTCAAAGTAATAATAATAGCTATATACCCAATTATAATGGAT
Organism: Ruyongia ponderosae; assembly: GCA_030582235.1. NCBI lineage: Eukaryota > Fungi > Ascomycota > Saccharomycetes > Phaffomycetales > Wickerhamomycetaceae > Ruyongia > Ruyongia ponderosae. The sequence goes on along the minus strand of JAKTWV010000095.1, from coordinate 31,040 downwards.
CTGGTGGTAATACACTATCATCATCAAACTTTAAGAAGCATTCATACAATACAAGAAAATCAGTCTCTGAAATGGATCCTAAAATACCACCAAGAACTTCATATGGTGGTTTAAGACCAGTCATTGATTCAAATGGGAATAAGATTTGTGTTCATAAGAGATCAGATAACGTTATTGTGAAAATCATTTGTCCGAAATGTGCAAGAACCGATTTTGGATCTGCACAGGGGTTTTTAAATCATTCAAGATTGGCTCATCAAGTTGAATATAAGAGTCAAGATCATGCTGCTTTGATGTGTGGATTTGCATTGAGTGATACGGAACAAGAATTGAAAGGATTGGAAGCTATTAAGAAATTAAGGGAATTGAATTTAAATCCAGATAGAAATTTAGCACCAAATGATTCTGGGATTGATGGAATTAATGAACCGTTAAAGAAGAAATTGAAGAGAAAATCATCTACTGGAAGTCAAGGAGGTGATGAGTCAACAACAACAAATAATAATGAATCATCTTCATATTTGGAAAAGCTTTATAATAACAATACATCTTCATCATCATCATCAAATAATCAAAAAACTGCTCTATCAAACAAAAACAATAAAAAATCAACACCAAATACAGCAACAACAACTACAACAAGTTTTAGAGATTTGGTGGAGGATATGACTGATGATACATTATCACCTATGCCATTATTAGACAAGATGCTTGAAGAATCAGATGATGAAGATGTTGAATTATTAGGAATGACTACATGTACCACAACTACTTCAACAACAGCTAGTGTTAATTATAAAAAGGGTCATTCAAGAAGAAAGAGTAGAGGTGGGTTATCATCTGTTAAGTTTGAAAATGAACTAAATGAGATTGAAAACGGGAACAATAATAGTAATGGTAATGGTAATGGTTATATCAATAAGGGTAAGACCAACATAATCAATCAATATATCAGAAATAACAACAGCAACAGCAGTCAATGTGAAGACGACGATGAACAACGTATCACAAGTGACACCAACGTCACGAGACAAGTCCTAATCATCAACTCTTCTGCACCACCATCATCGTCATCACAAGTGAAGTTTGCCGATACTCCAACTGACATTAATAGAGAATATTACAACTACGATGAAGATGATTATGATTTAGGTGAGGAGGAGTTCAAGTCATTGACACCTTCACAGAGAAGAAGAGCACCCTCTCTATCGAGACCATTGAGGACTAGAAGTAAATCATCAAGAGAGAATTCAACATGATTGATAATTTGAGAGGAATATGAGAGAGAGAGAGAAAGAGAAAGAGAAAGAGAAAGAGACAATTTTTTAGTGTGATTATAGTATGGTGAGTTTTTATATTTGGGCGTTTTTTTATGGTATGAGTGTATAGTATAATATCAATAATCTGCATTTTTTAAAGAAGATGATAACCATACTTGTAATTCTATCTATCTTATATTCAATCATCAGTTCAATCAATCATAACAAACCAACATTTTTAAAAACTTGTTCAGTTTGATCCATACTTTCCAATCTCTTCAATTCAACCTCTGTACCGAATCTTTCACCATTGAACCAAATCGTGGGAACCCATTTCTTACCAGCTAATTGGGTGAATGCCTTTTCTAATTCAAATGCTTCCTTTTGATCTTTTAATTTATCAAGTTCTAAAATCTCAACTTTTGAAGAAACTCCATACTTGTTCCAAATCGCTTGTGCGTAATGACAATCTGGACACCATGATTTGGAAATCATGAAGAACTTGTTGTTGTCGATGTAAGACTGGGCCTTCTTGATGTGACTGCTGCTGGCCATGTTTTGTATGTCTCTTTGAGGTTTGAAGGGAAGAAAGAAGAAGAAGGTATTAAAGAAAGTCAAAAAACGGATTTTGGTGAAAAATTCACATTTGAAAAGATCCACCAATAAAGACATAAATTGAGCAATTCAGATCAAATAGAATTTTAAATAATACAGAAAGGAAAACAATGTCGAAGAATCTGATACATTTCTCCAAATTTGTTGTTAATGATCAAGTAAGTGTTTCTTTACGTGTCAATCAATCTTGGACGTATCAAGTTGCTAACAATCAAGGGGAATTGATTACTTTTTAGGTATTTTATAAATCAAAATATAGTTATGCTCTTGTCAATTTGAAGCCATTGGTTCCTGGTCATGTCTTGATTATTCCATTGAGAGTATGTGTTAGATTGAAAGACTTAACAGAAGAAGAGAGTATAGATTACATGATGACCATTCAAAAAGTACATAAATTTATTGAAAGTTATTATAAGGCAGATTCTTTAAACATTGCCATTCAAGATGGACCTGAAGCAGGTCAATCAATCCCACATCTACATACACATCTGATTCCAAGGTATAAAGTGAATAACTTTGGTGATAAGATTTATGAAATGATGAATGATTCTTCAAATGATTTATTTGCAAATTATACAGATTTCTTCAAGAGGAAAGAGATCAATCAAAAATTCAATAAATATGTCGCCACTCCTGATGTTGATAGATTTCCAAGATCTTCTACAGAAATGTTGGATGAAGCTCAAGAATTGGAAAGAGCATTGGTTGAGTTTTACAAAATATAGTAATAATACTAGCTTTTTGTCTTTGTCTTTTCATTTCATTAATTATCATTTGTAAAAGATATATACATGTTACAGGGGAATTCCCAGAGTTCCCTCCTCACCCACCCACTTACTTATTCTAACAATTCATCAAAGTTCTCATCTTCTTCTCTTCTCTTCTTTCTGGCAGCAACCTTTAGTTTACCAATAGCTTCCTTTCTCTTATAAAAACCACCATATTTTCTTACTCTTACTTTGGTTTCATCCAACTTACGAGCATATCTGAAATCCTTTGTCTTATTCTTGATATATTTGGCTTCTTGAATAGACAAACCCTTCTCTTCTAATTGCTTTAATGATGTCTTGAACAGACTTTCCCAACTTGGAAATGACTCAACATGTTCAATGGACTTCTTACCAATAATCTTCAAGAATGTTTCAACATCTGGTACTTTCTTTGTTGGCTTTGGCACTTCTGGCAGCTGCTTGACGGTCATGTACTCATTTGCAAAACTGGAAAGACATCTTCTCGATATTATGATGGCACTAGCGCCTGACTTCAAACTGGCAAACATTATACCACTCCTTCACCTCTTTAAAACTCAAATTTAATGAACTTTTATTTGTGAATTTTCGATTTTGAATTTGTGAATTTTGAACGACGAAATTTTCAGAATTTTTTTTTTTTTTAATTTTTTTCTCACGTGACTTTTTTTTTTTTTTTTAAATTTTGGGAACTTTTAAAGAAACAACAACAACACAAATTTGAAGATTAGAAGTGGATAGTAAAGAGCCAAAAGAGATGACTCAGGACTTGCAATTCGGGAAACTGGTGCGATTGTGTGTGGCCAGAAGAGTGTCCAATGTTGTGTTTATCTCCCTTGTCAAGCAATTCAACCACAAAAAGACGATTTCGTCAACTGATTTGATGCAAATATTGAATATCCAAGATGATCTAAATCCATTATTGATTTCATATCTCACTTCTTGTTCATTAGAAGATCAATCAACAAGTCTGAAATTCTCAAATCTGATTGCCCATTTATCACAAGCATCAATTCCAAATCAAACCCTACTAATAAATTCATGCAAGAACCATTTATCTCAATTGAAATCATTTCCATTTAATTCTTTTGAAATCAATGATATAGTCATTGCATTCAACCTATATCTAAAACAACTCTTAGAATTATCACATACCTCTTCTTTACAACAAACTATATTTGAATCAATGGCTTCATTATTGATTACTTTATTATCAATAATCCCATTTGAAATAGCTTATTCTCAAGAACAATGTGATACTTTAATCACATTCATTAATGAAATAAAACAATTTAATCAATACTATGGTCAAGAATTAGAACAGAATTTCAATAAAGTAGCTAAAAAGTCAACTATTATAATAACTCAAAGTTCATTACTACCATCTTCATCTTCATCTTCATCATCCACAACAAACAACAACAACATCAACCCTAATTTATCAACAACAACAACAACATCATCAACAACATCCACAACATCTTCATCTGCATTAGTGACACATGCTTCATTCTTAAGAACAAATAAACTTCCAAAATTCATTTGGTTGAACCATACTATTGATAATTGGGGTACAAATGCTGATAATTTCTTATTATGCTTCGAACAATTCATTAAAGTAAAGACAAATCAAAACATATTGAATGAATTAATCATTTGTTCATTTGAAACTATTGCAATTGCATATCAGATAAATGATCATAATTCTTTATTTGTTAAGAATTGTAAATTATTCACTATTAAGAGATTACCATTATTAATAAAACAGTTAAATTTAAAAAATATTGAAAGTTCTTTATTAAATGCTTTGAATTTAATTGATCCAAAAGTTATCAAAATCATCAAATCAACAACAACAGCTACACCTTCATCATCATCTAATAACTCCAATGATAGTAACAACAACAACATATCTAATGATATTATTGCAAATCAAAGTAATAGCAACAACAGCATAGATATCAATACTTTAGATGATGATGATATCTTTTCTTCATTCCCATCAACTGCTATTGATATAAGACATGAATTTTTAAGAGCTTGTATTGCTATTGGGTTATTATCACCATCTTCATATAATACAATATTAAAAGAAGATGCTGGTGCTGATAATAAACCATTACCTAGAAATGATGATGTTTATGATGGTGTCAATCCTGAACCAATCGATATTGAAGATCGATTACATAGATCTTTATTGGATATAAATATCGAATTCATTTCTTTAGAAGATTCAGGATTGATTGAATTCTTTAACTTGATTGATGAATTTCAAGGCTCAAAGCAATCTTTGATTTCTAAATTGATTTATGATAACATGTTGGAATTAATTAAAAATGATGATATTTCTCATCTTTATAGATTGGTATTGTCATTAAGTGTTTCATCAAATGCCTTACATACAGTTTTATTCCATTTATCACCATTGAAGTTTTTAAAACCATTAATGAAATTATTAGATAATTGGAATAATAGACCAAATGATGAAATGGATGAAGTTAATTTACAAGATACTTATCTTTCATTTGGTTGTATATTACTATCATTCATTAAAGTTGTCAAAGATTTCAACATTCAATTGGATCAATTAATATCATTAAAAGATAATTTCAATGATAAATCATTTGTTATTGATTACCTTTTAGAATTAAGTACAGATTTAAATCAAGTCAAATTAGATGATCATAAATCATCTCTCCTTAATGCTTGGATAACTGCTTTATTCGATTCTGGTGGAATTTCAGATGATTTAATGGTTTCTACTTCTGTTCAAGAATGTTTTCAAATCTTTCCAATCATTTTCCAACAAGCAATTATTAATTGTAAACAAGGTTCATTGGACATTGAAACTATAAAAGGTGGATTGGAGTATTTTTTACAACCTTTCTTATTAAGTATGATTATTGGTATCATTTCATGGTCTGAAAATTTCCTTTGGAGAAATAAAGATGGTTATTTTGTGGTCACGTTAATAAGAACATTGATATATCCTTCAAATTTAAGTGGTGAATCTGTTTATATCCATAAATTAGTCATGCAATTATTTAGTTCCTCCCTACACTCTTTATTCAATGATATTGATAGCAATTATGAAGCCACTGTTAGAATAGATCCATTAATGTTGGATAATTTGAACTCTTATAATGGAGGTAGAGAACATCATGGAATCTTTGAAGTTAATACAAGTAAAGTATTGATAAAGAGATTGAAAAGAGATTTATCTGAAATTGGATTGAAAAGAGATACATTGTTCACACCATTAGAATTATTCAATAATCAAATACAATCATTAATGAGTTGGAATCAAACTAATTTACCACCAAATTATGATTTCCATTTGTTTGGAACTATTTTGGAACTTGTTGGTGAAGTTAAAGTCCTGGAGTATTTCATCAATCAAATCTTAAATGCTCATAAGACAGGTTCCAAGAATGTCTTACTATGGATAGAATTGAGTTCATTTTTAATTAGTATTCATTATGTTGGAACTGATTCAACATTAAGAGATCCTTGGTTACATTCATTGAAGACTCAAGGTTTAGAAAGGTTTAAGAAATCTGATAAGATTAAACCAGCATACAAAATGGTCAAGACAATACTGGAATATAGAAAAGAGGTTAATTCAGTGTTAGAAAAGGAAATTGTGGAGTTACTCAGTGATAAATTGGTTGAAAGTGTTGAAGTATCTGTGGTATTGAAGGGTCCTTGAGTTATGCAAGTCTAAGATCAAGCTAGCAATATATATATGATGAAACAACAGTAAGTATGTAGATTGTTCGTTCGAGTAATTGATAGCAAGCTGATCTACAGTGTGTAGATTTAGCGCAAAAACACAAAACGATGCATTATAATAAACTATTTGAGAAAAAAAAAATTGTCCTAACCATTTTTGCTATCTTCACTTCACTCATTTAACACTTGGCGTTGATGGGGTACCAGTACCATCATCAAAATTACCTTCACCTTCATGATACATATCTTCGATATTAGATTTTTTTGCCCTCTTTTGTTCAGCTTTACTCAACTTCTTTAATCTCTTTTCCTCTTCAGCAATCTGTTTATTTTTCAAAACTTGATCAGCAGCTTCATCATCCAATAACCAAAATGCAACTTCTCTTGCTGGCTTTTGAAATCCAACAGGTTGTTGCTCAGCAGATTTACCTTCCATGACAACTTGTTGGACATGCTCCTTCTGTTTAGCACGATCTCTCATTCTTTCTTCAATTGTACCACTAACCAAAAGTCTGTAGACTGTAACTTGACGTGTTTGACCAAGTCTATGAGCTCTGTCCATAGCTTGAGAATCAATGGTTGGATTCCAATCTGAATCGTAGAAAATAACAGTATCAGCTGCAGTTAAGTTAATACCTAAACCACCAGCTCTTGTAGACAACAAAAATATAAAGATTTCTGGTCTTGTTTGCCAATCATTCACTAAATCACGACGATCATCCAACTTGGAGGAACCATCCAATCTAATGTATTTATATTGTCTATAAGTCAAATATTCTTCCATGAGATCCATCATTTTAGTCATTTGGAAATATATCAAAACTCTATGATCATTTTGTTTCAACTCTGGAAGCATTTGGTCCAATTTAGCCAATTTTGCAGAATCTGTAATAAATCTATTCATGGATGGCATCTTAATACTTGAATAACCAGTCTTGTTATTTAGAACAGGTGGTAACATTTCTGCCTTTGGATATTGATCAACAGGAACATTCTTCTCCATCAGTTCTAACTGAGTGTTTAATGATAATGGTGATAATGCATTCTTCAACTTCAAATTGAACAATTCAGATTCCACTTCAAAAACAAAAGACTTATCTGAACATGATATATCAATTGGTGGAGCACAGACTGATTGACTTGAAGAAATGTCTTGTGAATTGATATATTCTTCATGGTAGATTCTAGTTTTTATTTCTCTCAATTCAATAGGAAGGTTGCCGGATTTAAAGATATTTAGAGGATTGGTTGTTTCTTTTGGTTCAACATATGTCTTTAGATCAATAGCTCTTTCAACCAAATTCTTTCTACTAATATCAACAACCTCTTGAGCAGTATGATCAGTAAACTTCAGCCAACTAAATGATTCATTATCATTTGAATGATCCATCACATAACTTGGATGCCATATGTTCAATAAATGATGCAATGTATGATTATGAACATCAACATTATTCGAGGATGATGGCACCATCAAATCTCTGTAGACTAATTTAGGTAAATCAAATTTGATTTCATTCTTTGTAGAGTAAGATAATTCCAAATTATTGCTTTCTCTCAAGAATGATCCTGTTTCAGCAAATTTAGCAAATGAAAAGGCACTCATAACATCAGCTCTTTCAAACAAATCAGGATGATTACATACCTTTCTGAATTGCATAACCAGGTTGATCAATGATTGATTACTATCATCAGAACCACTTGTTGCCTTTTCAATCAAGTCCATAATTGAAATTTGTGATTTAAGCATCTTATAAAGTTTCTTTTGTCTGTTTGTCAATTCACAATACATATCAATTTCAATCTTATCACCTAATTCTGATTGAACATTCTTCTTAACACGACGTAACATGAATGGTTTCAAGATAACATGCAAACGACGTAATTGTTGTTCATTAAGCTCAGTATTGGATTGTGCATGGGCTTCAATATCCTTTGAGAACCATTCACTGAATTCGTCATGATTATCAAATAATGAAGGCATGATGAAATGCAATAATGCCCAAAGTTCTTGCATGGAGTTTTGGATTGGAGTACCTGTCAAAAGTAATCTATTACGACATTGAAGACCCAATAGAGATTTCCATCTTGATGATTGTGATGATTTAATGGCTTGAGCTTCATCTAATATCATATATTGCCATTTAATTCTTTGGAAATATTGAATATCAGCCACAATTAATTGATATGATGTTACCAAGACATGGAATGGAGAATCTTTAGTATATGTGACTTGCTTTCTATCCCAAAATTTTCTCAAGACTTTACGATCTTTGGCATTACCCCAATATGGTAAAACTTTGAAATCAGGAACAAACTTGGCAATTTCTTGCTGCCAATTATGCAATGTTGAAGCTGGTGAAACAACTAAGAATGGACCCCAAATGTTTTGAGATTCAGCTAGATATGCTAAGACTGAAATGGATTGAACTGTTTTACCCAACCCCATTTCATCAGCCAAGATACCATTGATACCTTGATCATATAAATTAGCTAACCAGTTCAAACCTTTAATTTGATATTCTTTCAAAGTACAACTCAACAACTTTGGTTGTTCAATTGTAATATCACCTAATGATGTTGGATTTTGGAAATTCAAATCGTCATCATCAATATTAACTTGTTTTAGTTCACCATTTGGAGAATTATCATTATTATTATCATCATCAGTATTGAATTCACCATCACCCTTTCTATCAAATTGTCTTGCTCTATTTTGAGCTTCCATAAGGGCGTTTTGAGCATTTGCAGCAGCAGTCTTTTGTAATTTTTCTTCATTTTCAGAATCAAAATCAATGGCATTGATATCTGTCTTTTGGGCATCTTCTGCCACTTGGATATCAAATGCAGAACTTTTCTTTATAGGAGCTGTTCCTTCTAATTCATCAGTCTTTATCTTTTTACCAATGAAATGAGAATATAACTCTGTTTGTGTGATAAGGAAATTCAATTTTCTTGCTTGTCTTCTACTTTCTCTTTCTTCTTCTTCCTTCTTTGCCTTTTCGACAATTTCCTTTTCTGCCTTCTTTCTTAAATCACGTTCTTCTCTTTCATTTCGTCTCCAGAAACTGAACATTTCTCTCATACCTCTTCTTGCCTTTGTTTGTAAATCCTTTTGAGATTTATTTGTTCTAACTTGCCATTTTTTAGCTTCTCTTGCACATAATATAGACGTTTTCCTTAGATTAACCAATTTTGTTTGAGAAACTTGTTGTACCAATCTATGAACCTTTGGTGCATCTTTTCTTGATAAATCTTTCCAAATTGTGAAATAAGTATTGTCATATTGTCTTTTGACTGCTCTCAACTCTTTAGCATTCATTTTAGGTGGCACAACCGTTGTTGATGTGTTTGTGGTTGATTCTTTATTATTTGTAGCAGAGAAAGTTATTTTGCCATTTGAAGATGTTGATGAAGTTGAAGTGTCTTTAGTTGAAGTAGAATCAGCAGAAGTGGCAGAATCAGTTTCAGCCTTTGTTCTTGTTCTTCTTCTTTTGGCTGGTGTTATCGTATCATTATTCTCAGTCTTAACGGCAACACCATTCTTCTTAGCAGAATTTCCACCAACAGGAGCTATTGGAATCAATCCACCATTGCTTTTACCTTTGCCAATAAGTATGGTAAGTTTACCATTAGTGGTTGAAGATGGATCTGATTTCCCATTCTCCAATTCAGAAATGGTTCTCTTTCTTCCTCCTCTGCGTTTATCAGCAGAAGCATTAGCAGAAGCGATAGGGATGACATTATTGGAAGGCGATGCTGAAGAAGAAGAACCCTGTGCTGTAATTGTATCATTGGCACCTTTCTTCTTTTTGATAGTCTTTTTGGATATCTCAAGGGAAGACAGAGGTTTGATGACTCTTTTCAATTCCAATCTTTCATGAGATGTTTTGTTGAGATAGTCTAAATGAGTTTCATTGATGGAATCCCAATTACTTGCTCTCATGTGTAACACGTCCAAAGTGGCCAAATGTGCCAAATTTGATTTCATAACGTTTAAGTATGCTTGTTTCTCGGGTATATGTTGTGGTTGGTTTGCCAGTTGAAGTTCTTTGATGTATTCTTCCTTTGACATTGTGTTGGTGTTGATAAGGTTTTCTGATGGTTGTTGTATTTGTTGATTTTGCACGATATGATCAATGTTGTTGTTGTTGGTGTTCTGTATTTGGTCGTTTGGATGATCTTGATCTTGTTGAAGCTGGTGATTTGGAAGTTGGGAGACAGGTTCACTGTTGATCGTGGCCAATGGCTGGACAGGCAGTTTGTTATTAGATTCGTTTTCGTCAGGGGCTGGAGACGACAAGATTGACGATATTGCCATCCTCTGTTCAGCGAGAAGTATCTTGTTAGTAGGGGCTTCCACTAAAGGCCTGGCGGCTTGGAGGTGATTGGGCAGGGGGCGACGTACTGGGTTGTGTGGGTCGTCCATGGTGTTTTTGGGCCAGAGACTTGAGCTGAATTTTGTGTCTGTGTGCTTGTATGAGAAGTGTTTATTTGGTTTGGTCAAGTGGCAATTTTTTTTGCTGCTGTTTAATTTGTGGAATCCATTTTCGATTTGGTGGTGAAGATTTTACCTTGAAAAGTTGAACGCGATACAGAATTTTGAGCTTGAAAGGTGGTGAGAAATCTGTTGTTTGCGTAGAGAATCTACAAGGTGGTGGGTATGGAGGTCTGCACGGTGCTGGTGGTGTATTTTGATGTGTATTTGTCTGCTTCAAATCGCTGCTGGCTGAAATCTCAGCTCGTGGCATCCCCGTCGTTGACTTTCTCTGGCTCAGACTCGCTCTTGTTCCTTCTTTGAACATGGATGCCCTCTTTTTTTTTTTTGCCTAGTACTACCTTGGTTTTCTGTTTTCTGGTTCGGTTAGTATTTGTAATGAAACTGGTGTGAAATTGACGGTCTATGGGTGTGGGAGTGGTGATCTGATTATATATTCGTTCATATACTTGTATAATTTTGAATCGTATCTACTTAATAGCCTTTACCTCATCTCACCATCTCTCATGGTCAAGAAAACAGAATAATAAACGAAAAAGCTGTCCAAAAAGGGAACTTCCGAGGGTATAAACCACGTGATACTATTTTTATATTCCGACTTTTGACTTGGTACGTATTTCTATTTTGATCGAGATAAAGCGTCTAGTAGAGTCATTTGTAAAATTTATTTCACTTCCTTTCATCACTCTTTATCCCACCTTATACAATGTCTACTGATCTTGAGACAAAGCCAAGAAGAGAAGCTACTATAAGTAGAGTAACAAATGAAACAAAAATTCAAATCGCTCTATGCTTAGATGGTGGTAAAGTCGCTTTAAATGAATCAATTCTTAAAAAGACTTATGATGTCGATGACCATGCTTCACAATCAACTTCTTCTCAACAGATATCCATCCATACCGGGATCGGTTTCCTAGATCATATGATTCATGCCTTGGCTAAACATGGTGGTTGGTCATTAATCGTCGAATGTATTGGTGATTTACACATTGATGATCATCATACTACTGAAGATGTCGGTATTGCATTAGGTGAAGCCTTCAAATTAGCCATTGGTCACATTAGAGGTGTAAAGAGATTCGGTACAGGTTTTGCCCCATTAGATGAAGCATTATCAAGAGCTGTTGTGGATCTTTCAAATAGACCATTTGCCGTCATTGAGTTAGGATTAAAAAGAGAAAAGATTGGTGATTTATCATGTGAAATGATCCCTCATTTCTTGGAATCATTTGCTCAAGCTGCTCATATTACATTACACGTTGATTGTTTAAGAGGTTTCAATGATCATCATAGAGCCGAATCTGCCTTTAAGGCTTTAGCTATTGCCATAAGAGAATCAATCTCAAGTAATGGTACTAATGAAATCCCATCTACAAAAGGTGTCTTGTTTTAAATGAATCAAAACTCAAGACCTCTTATTTAATTTATTTTCTATAATAACTCATATTTATATTCAAAATAGAACTTAGACTATATACAATTGTCATTTTGTTTCATTTTCATACCTTATACATAAACACAAGAGCTCATCATTTTCACTTCATTAATTAGGTACGCTCATTTATTTATTTTTGAGCTTTAGTACGTTCTGAAAATAACTTTGTCAATAAATCTAATGTGTTTGTAGTACTCTTATTGGCAGGATCATCTTGAATTTCGTATTTTTGCTTTCTGGTAATAGTATCAGCAACTAATGAAACTGTACCGTTTTCATTCAATTCAACTGTATCAACTGTAAATGGAATAACTGATTCTCTTTCACTCTTACCGCTTTGAACTGTCTTATTATATGTTTCAATAGAGCTTCTAATTGGAGTTTCACCAACGAACCCACCAATGGCAACAACTCTATGATCATCTCTTTTAGAATTAGAGTTCAAGAAACGACCTGGAATAGCAATCTTTTCTAAAACACCATTTGGTGTGTTGATCAATCTACCCTTCAATTTATATGAAAGACCACCAGTACCAGCAATGGCCTTGCTGTTTAATCTTATTAAAGAGTTGACTGTCAGTGTTTCCTTACTTTCTAAATGTTCTTGTAAAAATTCAATAGCAAAATGTTGTAATTTAACAGAGTTAAATCCATATTGTTGAACTTCTAATGGATGAGTCTTAATTAACCATTCTTTAAATTGTGGACGTAAGGCTTCCAATTTCTTCATGGCCTTAATGTTCAACTTTGAAGTGTTTGAACCACGATATTTGATCAGATTTTCTATTGATGTATTTGTCTTCTTATGTTCAGTCTTTGAAAATAATGGATTCTCTGTCCCTGGTTCATAACTTAATGGGACCTCTAATTCATTGAATTTTCTTCTCTTGTAATCAAAACTAGTATCGTATTCAAAGTCAAGCATACGGGTATAATCATCGTATTTGTTGAAGATAAGACCATTAGCCTTTCTATGTGGCAATGAATATTTTAAACCCCAATCAGCTCTGGCTGATGAACTCTTTGTTGTTTTGATAACTTGATGTGTAGGTTTATATATGGTTGGTTTCTCACTCAGTGGCTTTGGAATAGACGCAAGTCTTGAGTTCCTCAACATGGAACTGAATGATGTTACTGGTTTAGACATCTTTATGAAATGAAAATGGACAGCTAGAATCAGTATTCAAATAACAAGATCTCTTCAACCAATCCATACTTTTTTCAATTTCGACGAATTTTCACAAAAAAAAAATTTGGCCCCAAAAAGTTGGTATGCGCAGCACAATTTGAGATTTTATGCTGTACGTACTGTAGAAACATATATGTTAATCTCTTGTACTACTAGAACACAACTACACGGGGATAAACTTTATAACATAATAACATCTTTTATTTCATAACATTCATTAGTCTAGTAACTCATGCAGTCTTTTGCCAAGTGGAATAAATAGCCCACAGTTACCATATCAAAACACGAGATCATCTCCAGAATCCGTGTCAACAGCCTCTCTACTTGAATCAAACGCACCAATTGAATCTTGATCATGATCTAGAGGTTCATTCAAAACTTCCTGATTCAAAATATCTTCCTCGGTATTACCCAAGATGATTGCATTAGTGTTCAAGTACTGATTAGTGCTGAAATCTTGGGTTTTGATACCACCCAAAACACAATTATACATCTCTCTAGTCTCTGTTAAAATATTGGTGACGTAGTTAATCCACTTCTCGTCTATAAGCCTTTCATAAATAATTTCATTAATATACTCATCCTTAAATCTGGAACTTTGGAAGACAGAAGAAAACTTCACAACTTCTTCAGCAATCAGTATCAAGTGACCCATATATCCAAGTCTTACTCTTGTCTTTCTTTCAGTTTCCAAGCATATTTCATATGCTCCAATGATAAGATTTGTAATATCACATTTTTTGAACAATTCCAATATTAAGTATGGATTATATGATATATCCATTCTTCCATTGAATATTTGTTGAACAATGTCAAACACAACGTTATGCCAGAAGTTATTCCAAGGAAAATGTACAAACATCCCCGTTATAGTGGCAACGATACCAGATTCGATTAATTCAATTTTGAATAAATCACCAACAGTTGGATTGACTTTCAATTGTGACTGCTTTCTCGTCTGTGTTCCTGGTCCTGAATCACTTGTATCACCGTTCGAAAGACTCATGCTAACATCTGTTGATGTTTCATAAATACTTTGGTCATCAATGTTTGACTCTCCATGCTCTGACAAATCCATTGGTGTGGTGTTTGGTGAAATGGTGATGTTTTTAGAACTAACAGCAACTGAAGGTTCAGAAACTCCACCAATATGTAGATGGCTTATATTCAAACCACCTGTGCCACCAAGACCGTAATTACCAAATCCATCATCACTAAGTACCATTTCATCGTTCAAGGCACTCTTTAAATTTGACTCTTGTTGCTTTAAAAATAATTCTCTTTCTTCCATTATTTTTGAGGTAAGGTGACTATTCAGTAATCCAATGTTGGAACAATGCAACAATTCAGCAATTAATTCACAAATCTTGAATCTTTCAAACCCCAGTGGTTCAATTTCTTGATTAATTTGAATCTTTAGTCTCTTAGATTTTAACTCTGGATTGATTAATATAGCATTGAACTCCTTCATCTTCTTACTGAATTTAAACAGCATATTACCTAAGTAAATTGGATCTCTACTACTAGGTGGATTTGACTCGACTGTGGTGTATAACAAATTTATGGCGTCATAATCAGAGTTATTTTTTCTGATTATTTCAATGACAACACCCACAACAGTAGCCAAACCATTGCCCATGTCCAGCATGATATCAATCATTTTATCAATCGAATCGTCAGATATCAGTTCCTTTATCAACAGATTTGGGCCAATTGTATTCTCATCAATTGAAGTGTTGGCACCGATTGAGACTAAGCCTTTCAAGAATTCACAGCAACAAGATTGAAGTGTATCATCAGTTGGATTCCTTTGGATCAAGTCAAGTATTTTGGGAACTAAAGATTGTTCAGATAATAACTCAATAATCCC
The DNA here is from genome assembly GCA_030582235.1 of Ruyongia ponderosae. Taxonomy (NCBI): domain Eukaryota; kingdom Fungi; phylum Ascomycota; class Saccharomycetes; order Phaffomycetales; family Wickerhamomycetaceae; genus Ruyongia; species Ruyongia ponderosae. The sequence continues at coordinate 15,693 of JAKTWV010000095.1, read as the reverse complement.
AGTCGGCGTATCAGCTCTATCGGTAGTAATGATTTTCAAAAGGAAATCCATAAGAATGCTAATGTTCACTTGGTCCAAAAACAAATCCACAAGATTATCTAACGATCTGATGAAGTTGAGCATTTGGTCTGGACGTGATTCAATCAAACGGTCATTGACTTTTGTGAAGAATTGTGCTGTTGGAGTTGAGTTTTTGATGTTTTTGAATTTTAGGAAACTCCATAGTTTGTTCAATAATTCATGTTCTTCAACCAAACTTTCTGATACTAACCAAATTTTACAAGATAATATCTCTGAGGCTGCATGAATTCTATTAAATCTTTCTGTAATCTCATCATGATTTTCATCATGTTCGAACTCTGTTGTTCTATTCAAATGTAAGAGATAACTTTCATTCTCTTCAAACCAATCAACAGAATCGACGAGTAGCTCCACCAAAACCTCTAGTACTGATGGACCTTGCAATTTCTGTTGATCTGAATTGTTGCTGGTATTATTGACAAGTGTATTGGTGAGTTCATCATTCTGAGTAACACCATTGTCGATTATTTCATTTGTATCATCAGGCTTGCTAGGTGTACCATTGAGATCTTGGTTATTCTCTGAACTTTTGATGTCGTTTTCACATGGGGTATCGTTATTCTCATTGTCATTAGTCATTTTTTTCTTCATGACTGTATCGTTATCGTTATCATTATCATTATCATTATTATCTATAATTTTTGCCTTGGAGGCCTTTGTGCTATCCTTAGGTTCAGCATCAATGTAACCAAAGCATATAAAATCAACCAGCTTATTGTTCTGCTTCTCCAATTCATCTAAAAGATTCTCGTCGTCCAGTATCTGATAAACAAAATCCCTGTCAATGTGTAATGAGTTCAGATTAAGACTGTTGCCACCGTTTAAGTCAGAAGCGTCTTGATCAAACAGGGCGGTGGTGTAATTGCTTTCAATCGAGCTCCTCTTGAAGTAATATGCCCCCAGCTGCCTGTTCAGGCTCGAGGATGTGTTAGAGTTCGGTCCAAATGGCCAAAAGGACATAATTGAGCGTTGGGATGGGATGGATGAAGGGTATAGAGCCTGGTGAACAATAAGTGCAATCAATGATTAATTGTTTTGGCCTTGGACCTTCTTCGATTCTGAATTCTGAATTCTGTTTTCCTTCCACCGTTTTTTTGGGCTGCGACTGGGCCTGTTACCCGCCCACTGTGGCCACGCCCAAAACTTTACGTATCAGATGATGCGCAGGGACTTGTAAGGTGAATGTGTATGGTTAATATATATTGTAGACAGTATCACAATTAGACTTATAAGAGAAAACAGCCATCCAGAAGCCAATTTTTGCTCAAATTGTGGGCAGTTTCGCTTTTGTTTACGCTGGCAAATATTGACCTGGGAAAAATAAACAAAAACAAAGTGAAAATTGAAAATCACAGACGAAGGCAAATGATAGTGAGAGATCAAGAACAAGAACTAGTCTAACCATGGGTCTATTCAGCTTCTTCAGAAAATTGGTCTTGCTGCTAACGCTTGGATATATCGTCTCTATCAATTATGAGAGATTATCCCCAGTCTGCGACAATGCTCAATTGCATTGGCAACAAAATAAGTATTACATTGAGCCAATCAATCCAATTATCTCTGATTATATAAAGCCATCTTATGCCAAAGTAACAGAGATTGCAAGCCAAAAATATGAACATTATTTATCCGATAGAGTGGCTAACATAGACTCTAAGGTCAAAAAGTCTGAACTTTACCATTCCACCTCTGAATTGTTTGATACTAAAGTGATCCCAACCATAAAGACAGTGGACGCTAAAGTGAGAACTTTAAATGATCAATCACTTGAATTTTTAGCTACTAGTTACACCAAATACTTGCCATTCGTTGTTGAATTTAGATCTTTTGTTTTCAAGTATTCCAACATTGCAGTTATCCATGCAAAGGTTTACTCTAACAAAGCAATTGTTTGGATTGAAGAAACAGGTAAGCCATTATTCCTAAAGTATTCAGAACAAGCATGCCAGAAATCCCAAGAAGCCTATGCAGTTGCCAGAGAATTCACCTTGAATGGATATGAAAAGGCTTTAACTCATTATAATGAATCAAACCTCAAAGTTAAGATTGGTGAATTATACGCAGAACATTTGGAAGCATATGTTGAAAAGTTATCTCAATTGTACTCCAAATATTATACAATTTTACGTATTGGTGAGATTATCTCAACTGTGAAAGAAATTGCATTTTTAAGTTGGATTAATGTGAAAGAGAATGTTCAAGATTTATTGGAGCTAAAATTCCATCATGACTCTACTACCACCTCAAGTGATCTAAGCGGCTCATCTTCCTCAACTACCACATTTCTTGAAACAGTCTTATCAACAGTATCAGCTACTGAGGAATATAAGGAGACTGAGTCTCCAGTAATCGATGAAGCTGAAGAAGCTCTAGAGTATGAGAATGAGGATGACTATGAAGATGAAGAACCAGAGACTCTCACTGAAACTATCTTTGAAACTAAGACAATTCAAAACAAGGTCGAGCAAGAGACCAGCATCAATGATCTTGAAGTTGTTGTCAGCAATGAAAGTGCAGAACTGCAAGTACCATTGGCTAATGAAGTTGCTGAATGGAAGAAGTTCATTGAAAATCAAGTTCAATCAATTTTCACAGATTTTGATGAATCCTTGGAACAAACTTCTAACGAAAAGATCCAAGAATTTCAACCTGCACTGACATCTAAACTTCAAGATTTGACCAGTAAACTTCAAAAAGAGTACGCGGATATTACAAAGATCATTTTCAATATCAATTCAACCTCTGAATACCTAGAGAATGGTGATGAAATCAATATTGATATGAATGGCGTTGTGTTGGATCACAAGATTGGCCGCCAAGAGTTCAGAGACATTTTAAGTGAAAGTAGTGGTAATGTCACTGCCCTTTCTGAGAAAGTTAACGATCTTTTGATTGAATTTGTCTCTCAATTTGAATCAATTGTGCAAAATGAAAGAAAATTGGTCATTGACATATATGAAGAATTTGCTGAAGTTGCTATCAATGAATTCAGTAAGAAGATGATGTATTCTACTTACTATGAGAAGTTCAGAGATGAGAATGACCAACAAATTATTGACGGTAAAGGCTCAGTTTCTTCAAACTTCAAAGACTGGAAAGAATATATCAAGGCAAAGAACTATTTGATTGAAAAGAGAGACGATCTCATCACCTTGAAACCAACTCTTAAAGCACTATCCAAACTTCAAAGTGATATAAAAATGACCATGAAAGTTTTACATCACGAGGCTGGTGATTATTATGCCATTCTAAGAGCTCAAGCCAACCTTTCATTCCAAGCCCGTGAAAAGAGAGAACGTGAAGAATTAGCTCTTCAAAAGAAATTGGCAGAAGAGGAAGAAGCTCAAAAACTGAATGAACATGTCGAAATTTCAGAAGAACAAAATTTGAATGAAAAAGCCTCCACTTCAGAAGGTGAGGTTGAGGTCGCATTGGATGAAGTCATAGAAGAAGTTGTTGAAACTTCAAGTGAACAATTTGATGAAACTATTCAACCTGAGGTGATAACTGAAACAGCCTCATTTGTTGATACTGCCACTGAAACACCTATTCAATTGGAGTTGGAAGATATTGAACCAGAATACGAAACTGATCCTTCAGGAGAAATCGAGACAGAACCTCCTGTCGATTCTGTCGAGCCTGAAGAGGTAAAAGAACCAGAAACTGTGGATCCTAAAGAAGTAGAAGAAGTTGTTGTCGATACAGTCACTGAAGAAGTTGCTGCTGAAATTGTTGAAGAGATCATCACCGAAGCAGAGCCTCAACCTGAGAATGGCGACGTGATCACAAGAAGAGATGGCGATTATGCTGATGAAGAGATTCTTAACACACATACCAGCTAATGGTAATCTTATATACCAAACCCATGCCAGCATGGACACTAATTAATTTTGTATAGTATTGATCATAATCTACAGTAATATATTTATTTGTCTTTCCTTTCATTAGATTAAATCATATAATCTATTCCTATCTTTGAGCAACAAACGTCTTCTTATTTGCCTTAATCAAAGAAGCCAATCTTGTGGCATTAAAAGAAAAGCTGGGGTCGATCTTAGAGAAAGGACTTTTAGATAATTCCTCAGCTGTTGGTCTCTCATTTGCATCTATAGCAAAACATAGATCTAAGAATTTATTACCCTCTGCTGAAACATATGGCTTAATATCATCAGGAATTGGAGGTCTCTTTTTGGCTTTACCAATGTTGAACATCGCTGAAACTGCTTCATGTGTTGACCATGGTCTACGACCAACAAACATCTCCAATACAACACATCCCAATGACCAAATATCAACTTTAGCACTGTACCCTTCACGACTGTCAACCACCTCTGGTGCCATCCAGAAGATAGTACCTTGCATTGACATTTCAGAGTCATTAGCATAAATATCTTTTGATTTTTTCGAGATACCAAAATCTGAGATTTTGCAAATACCATCAAGGTCTAGCAAAATATTATCTGCCTTCATGTCACGATGTAATATACCTTTGGAGTGCAGATAAGCTAACCCACCAAGAACCTGCTTGGTCAAAAATCTTATCAGAATATCGTCAAATCTTCCATGCAATCTAAGACACGAAGCAACTGATCCACCACCAACATATTCAAGAAACAAGTTATAAGTTGTCTTAGTCTTCTCAAATCCTAAGTACTGAACAATATTCAGATGATCCAAGTCTTTCAACGTTTCAACTTCCAGATGAAGGGCATCAACCATCTCATTAGAGGGCTTCAAGTTTGCACTATGCATAGGAGAAATCGTAACTTGTTTGACTGCAATCATTTCACCTGTTGTGATATTTAAACCCAAAAACACATTACCAAATGTACCCTTACCAATCAATTCACCCTTGATCCATTGAAATTGTTTCAAATCACTCTTCTGGTTTTTCATTTCTTTTAAGTACTCAATCTTGTTTGTCTTAACTTCCACAACTTTGGTACCCCACATTTTTGTGCTGGTACGTCTCAGAAGAGGCTCATTTCTTTTAGTTGGTTTCACTATTTGCCTGTCTCTAGCCTCTTTGGCCACAGATCTAATAGTTTTCATTCTATGAGGCGCAGGCAATTTATCAAGTTCAAAAGGAACGAGTGTTCTCATACTATACTTCAAAGTACCACCAGACTCAATATCAACCACCGGTTGGTCAAGGTTGGCATTAGGAAAGAATTTCTCAAGATTTTCATACAAAACTTCTGGTGGTGGTCTTGGGAACATTCTTTCAAGCTCAATCGGTTTAGCTTCCGAAGGCGTCTTAGCCCAAAAGTCCTCATCTGATTTTCCTGATTCACTACTATCACTATCATAAGCAATATTGTCAAAAGATACCTCGTTTTCCTTGAAACCATCTTTATAACGAATAGAAGCACTTGTATGGAGTTTGGTGTTCCTTCTGGATATGCTCATCATTTTTCCCGATCTCTGGCGGCTCAATCCTTGTGTATCATTGACAAACGAGCTCACTACGGTCTTAATCTTTTGAGCAGATAATGGTACCTTCGGTGGCTTCCTTACCAGAGTACGAGAGCCAAACCCTGATGCGTTGATGATTTTCACAGGTGTTGAAGGCGGCAGCTGAGAAGGTGGAGGAGGTGGTGGTGCATATCTTTTGGCGACAAATTCTTGACTGGGTGAAAATGGAGACTCTCTTCTCTGGTCAAAATTTATTTCACCTTTGAGCTGTGGTCTTATCACTCTGAAGGATGATTCCGACCTGTCACTGGCAGATTTCTTCTTTCTTCTTGGTAAAGTCATCGAGTATGACTCTGGAACGGTTTTCACCAAATCAGCCATCTCGTCAGTAATGAGTTCTGGCCCCTTAGTTGTAGATTTTTCTTTGAAATTCATATAGTCAACTTCTCCATCGTTTGTAGGAGCTTCGTAATAATGCAATGGTGTATTAGGGTATAGTTTCTCGTCTTCATGTAACATGAGGGATTCTGAAGTTGACGACATTGAAGAAACATTATCATTGAATTGAACAGAAACAAATATCTTTCCTGTAGTATTTGCAAACTTCTCATTAAATAATGATGTCAGTATTTCCTTATCAAGAACAGCAGCAGCATCAGTATCAAACTCTGTAATTTGAAATACCAAATCAGAGCTTTGAAAAGAAAACAAGCTGACCAATTTGTCTGTCAATTCCTCTAAGGTATTAATACTTGATATATCTAGAGGGATAAAATGGGTATTGTTATTAGTGAATAAAACATAAGTTCTTTTATTTGCAATAGGGATAAATTTTTCATCTAGGGAAACCTTTGGCGCTATTGGCTCCTCTATTTTGGGTTCAACCGTAGTTTGCTTTTTGGGAGCAGTACCTTGAACATTTGCTGTACTCAATTTCAAGTCTAAACTCTTTCTACCCTTTATGGTATCCAATGGTGATATAGGACTTGATGGAAGTGATTGAATAGTCCTGAGTTCATCGCTAGCAGATCTCAAGCTTCCCTTTCTCATTTTCCGTAAAAGACTTTTACTCTCGATTTCAGAGTTTTTAGTATTACTCTGTTGACTCAAATTGGTTGAACTTCCAGAGAACAGTGAGTTAAACAACGAAGACTCCGAAGAACTAGATTTTTTATGGCGTCTGAAAAATGGCAACCCAGGAGATGATGGAGAAGATGGCCACATGGATTTGGACGAGCTTTCTATGGTTGACAATGGTCTTGGCTTACTCTGAGAAGGTCGCTTCACTCTCTCAACCGGTCCTGTTGATTCTGCTTTTATTGGTTGTTGACTAGTCTTTGGAGTTGACGTTATCGTCTCCTTGATAATATTGACAGGGTCTGATGAAGATCTAGCATGAGGGTGGATAGTCTGCTCATTGATATCTTCATTTGAGTCGAAGCTGGCAATAGATGAGTTGGGTGAGCCTTCAATTTGCGGTGAGACTATACTAACAGCAGATGAGTTGGCACCTGTCGCTTTTCTGAGAAGATGGATAAATCTAGACTGGGTAGAGTCATCTTTAGTTTTCAACTGTTGCTTGTAGACTTTGAGATTTTGATAGTTAGATAGTGCGAGAAATCTTTGCCCATATAACTTATTATCCTTGAAGACTTGGATCCAAGACTCATTAAATCTATGGTGCTCCAACCATGAAACAACCTTGGGCAATGTCCAATCTTGCGGATTATTAGTAGGCCATGATACTGAAGAGTTTCTGGATTGAGGAGATGTTTTGAATAATGGACTGATAATCTTTGTTGGTGTCATTTTATATAATTGACCATTGGTATCCGTTGTAAAGCTTGTTTCGCTTTGACTGATAAATGATGGTGTAGAAGTATCCAGTACTAACGGAGCATTCTGAAATGAGGTATTGATATATGATCTGGTCGGCGTTTCATTGATATTGTTTGACGATGTAGCACTAGGGTTAGAATGGGCAGAATGAAATGAATAGTTACTGATGTTTTGGCTATCATTTATGTTATTGCTTGTAGTCCTGCTGGTGTCAGCTTTTGTAATGGGAGAAGTCCTACTAGAATTTTCGCTAAATGCCTTTGTGACCTCAAAACTGAACTTTGACATATCAGAGCCCCCAGTAGCATTGGGACTTGATGTTGCATTCATCTCCTGATCTAAAGTTAGTTTCTTTCGACTGATACTTGATGCTGAAACTCGTCTTGCATTCTCCTGCGCATCATAAAAGTTGAAACTCGAGTCGCCCTGGTCCTCAAAATCACCACCCAACGTAGAGTTGCTTGACTTTCTATCCATTGTTGATAGAGATGGACACTTCTTTTCAGCTATAACTTGGTACTAACTCATTGGACCCAGATACCAAAAGTTCAAAACAAAGACAAGCCAATGGTGTTCGGATGGATCCGAGTAGCTCATCGCCATTTCTAAAAAATGTGCTGAAGCAGAAGATGTAAATCACAAACAAGCAAAAAATTATCAACTTATTAAGATAAAGAAAACAGATCCTGCGACCCATGAATGATGACGGAAACTAGCAAGAGCATGGAAATGTTCCCCTCGAGTGGTTCTGCAAGTGGCTCTTGTACTCTGTCAAAGCCCAACCAAGACACACCAGCGTTCCATCCCGGTGATTTGAATACCATAACATTTACAAACAACTTGCGACCTGCCACCTCACGTATCAGCTTATCCATTCCTCAAACAACCTTAAGATTCAACAAAGAGAAGGTAAGGGGCCTCACACCAGATCCTGGAACACATAGCTTTGTTTTGTGGTTTCTAATATCAACTTATCTGCCCATCACTACTGCTTGCTTGGGTCCGTTGGCAAATATGATTTCAATAGCAGCCTTAGTTACAAGATGGAGAGCAACTGACGATGAACATATCACCGACACAACGCCAATCATCACACTCAATGCAGTATCATTAGCTATTGGTGTCATCTCAAATATCAGTCTAGTGGCGAACTTCAGCTCAAGATTCAATTATAAAACATCACAATGTATATCGGTTAGTGGTTTTTTTGTGGCAAGCTGCCTTTTATTAGCTGCTGTTCTACTTGCATCAAAGACATACTTCTTAGATGATACTTATACCAAGACCGAGGGCTTTTGGTTTGCTATATTGACAGTATTGTTGTACTTCTCGTGTTCAGTTACATGCGGGATAAACTTTTTGGGTTTTATTCTAGGAAAATACCCTCCAACATTCAATTTAAATGCATCAGAGAGAGGTCTTATTGTCTACACAATCTTACTTTCATGCTGGTTTTCATGGGGGGCTGGAATGTTTTCCCAGCTGATGCATTTAAGTTATGGGAACGCCATGTACTATTGCACTGTTTCTTTATTGACTATTGGACTTGGTGACATTATTCCTGGGTCTACAGCAGCAAAATCAGTAACACTGGTATACTCTTTAACAGGTGTGATCATTCTTGGTTTGATCATTGTAATGATTAGAAGTATGACTGTTTCAGAATCAAGTCCTGTGATCTATTGGTCCTCGATTGAATTTAGAAGGAAGAAGGTCTATGAATATGCGATGAAGAATGATCTAGATTTGTCTAATGAGGACTCCTTCCATTTGATAAGGTCCATTAGAAGAAAATCCAAGCTGAGATGTAAACACTGGTCTACTTTGATTACTATCTTGATTTTCATCACATTTTGGATGATTGGTGCTATGTTATTTTATTTCACAGAATCTTGGTCCTACTTTAATTCTCTTTACTTTTGTTTCTTATGCTTACTTACAATAGGATACGGTGATTTTACCCCTAAGAGCTCAGTGGGTAGATGTATCTTTGTGTTATGGGCCATTGGTGCTGTTCCATTGATGACAGCTTTGATCTCAAGTGTTGGTGATACACTATATTCGTTTGCAATGTCAGGTGTACGCTTGAAGCCTATCGTTGCTCTTTTCAACTCTGCTAATAACCTGAAGAATGCTTCAATGCCGGACCTTGAAGCTGTCTTGAGAAAAAGAGATGATGAAGATTTCGAAGATCCTGATATTGGGGTTGATGAAGATTCGGTAGACTCTATCCTGGAGTCTGTGTCTGAGAGAACTGCAACACAGGAGCCATCAAAAGAAGTTGACCCTACTTTACTATTGAAGAAGCTTAAGAGCTTGTTGTCTCAATCTAGAGAAACACCTAATAAGAGATATACGTTCGAAGAATGGAACGGTATATTTGATCTTCTCGAATTGAATGACAAAGAAGCCTCAAAGGTCAGGTACTATTGGATATCTGAAAAATCTCCGTTGAGACTTCCTATCGATGAGCCAGGATATCTATTATACCTAATGTTACAGAAGTTTGAGGATGATTTGACTAACATATAGATCATATGTATTGTGTGTTTTTTTTGTTTTACTGGTGTCGGTTATTGATACCTATTGTTATTTTGTTTAGTTTGTTAATTGTTATTTGCACGTTTTGTGTTATAAATCCTATTGAGTTGCTTGCTACGCTCTATTATACTCTCGATTCTCGTAAACTACTAGCACATGAATGGGTGATATGTGGAGATGTTAATGTACTGACTCTTCTTAACAGCTCGGTTACAGCTTATGGGCATGTTCACCTTCACCAATCTCTCCCTCCCAACCTTCATCTTTCAAATACTGGTTGAATTCCTCATCAAGAAAATCTAGAGATCTGTCACCAAAATCAGGAACACCCCACCAGACAATCAAAGCTCCCAATATAGAAACACCACCACTCAAATAAAAGGTATACTGTTTTCCTTTACTTTGAATCGGGGAGAAAATTTCAGTTCCGATAGCTGCCCCAGCTTTACCGATAGCTGCTGATAAACCGTATAATGTTGATCTTACTGGACATGGGTACGACTCTGTTGATACCAACGATTGTAAACTAGCAGGCCCAAAGTTGATCAAACAATTCAAAAAGGCATAAAACAATATCAACAGTGCTGGGATTTCTGTGAATTTTGTGAAACAACCCCCAACTATGAAGGAAATAACTCCATAACCTAAAAATCCAGCAATAATAACAAGACGTCTTGATTTAACAAATTTCAATGCTAGAATACAGAGAAATGTTCCTATGACACCAAACGTAGCCAAGAATAATTGCCATTCTCCAGTTCTTCTCAAACTGGCATTTGGGATGGCAACTTTCAGTATAGTGGTACTGAAAATATTGTTAGGGTATAGAATCATATCCATGAAGAACCACATCCCAGCAGTGGCAACAAATCTCTTCCAATATTTTTTCATGACCAAGACATATGGAACCCTCCTCTTGATAGCATTCTTCTTGAAGTTGGTGGAGTGCTGTAATCTCCATCTGAAATAAAAGATAGACAAAGGGATCACAGCGCCAATGGCAAAACAAGTTCTCCAAGTGGCCATTACATGATCTTCTCCACATATTGACAAAACGATCAAAAAAACAATAGCTGCAAATGGTGTACCAAATGCGATTGGCAAATTGGTGGACAAAATAAAAGGAGTCTGTCTTTCACGAGGGCTCAAAGTCTCATTTGCACATTCCATTGAGCTTGAGGCACAGCAAGGGTATTCACCACCTACCCCGAAACCAAGAACACCTCTACCAATAATCAAAGTCCAAAATATGGCTGTTTCATTATCAGTGGTAGCACCAGCACAAGCACAAATTATTGCACCGACGACAATAAACCCAGTGGTCAACAAGAAGCCTTGTCTTCTACCAATTCTATCACATATAAGACCAAAAGAAATCTGTCCAATGATGTTTGCAACCAAGATTGAATTAGAGACCATTGTTTTGTATTTCGTATTATAGCCTGTATATGATTTGGCTAACATAACATTCCCCATTGTAATCACACCTTGACTATAACCATCAGAGATAAAACCAACACCACCAGTGATAATACCGCCATACTTATTCAAGAAACCAGTAAGCTGACGAGTCTTCAAGGGTCTATAGTCGTTTTCGACTGGGAAAGAATATTCATTTGTGAGTTCCTCCTTCAACTCTTTCGACTCTATTTCATATTCCACCTTATTTGTATCCTTTCCATTATTACTGATAATTGGTGTCATTGTTTGTATTCTTTACTGATCTCAAATTAACAACCTTCCTTCAAAGGAGCTTACCCAGACACTTTATATACCCCTGGGCCATGGCACAACCCTTATCAGATGCCACACGTTCTCCATTTTGTAGTTCCCAAACAGGTGAGACGGTAAGACCATATCACACATGTACTAGTCTGGGTTTATAGTATCAAGAGCAAAGTTGGGAAGATGATGTCTAAATTTGGTGTGTCAAAAAGGTGTGTTTCATCAGACTTGAAAGTTGAAAATGGCTCTAACTCCGCCGTGTAGCTGCCTTGTACGATATGTACACCCTGAAGCTAAGACAACCGCATAATTATATGGTCTAATGGTCTCGTATTGCCTTGTTAGAGCACGTTGCAAGTTTTTGTGTTTTTGTGTCTTGACATTTTAATTTGACATTTTGATTTTTGACATTTGATCAAGGACCAATGCGGGACACGATCTGAGGATCTGAGATTTTCGACGTTTTTGTGTTTTTGCGTGTATTGTCAAAGTTAAAAAATAATAGTATACCGTTTGTGAACTCTCGAGACTTTGTCTTTTAACTTTATCTCTTCTTCTTACTACATTTACAATTTCAGCTCCTTCACGGTAAAGTTTCTGGTCAAGTCCATTCAATACTCATTCAGCCATTCCGCCTTTGTGTCGATGCTTACCTAGTTTGCGAAGCGCATTCAATTCAAATTCATTCACGTGGGCAAATAGCGCTGTGGTGATTAGGTTCGAGAATCGAGACTCATCAGGTTCTATGTTGTTCCAATGCTGCTGTTGTATGATGAGAGTTGTCGTTTGTGCACGATGTTCGCTAATTGCAAGATGCTTTACAGATTGAGTGTTTGGTAAAATTCTGGTTAACTTCTTTTCATATTCATTCTTTCCAACTTCTTCCCTTTTCCCACATCCATTCCATTCATTCATGTTGTTATTTTCACTGGTATCAAGTCTTGTTGGATACTTGATTTACTATAATCATTTTACCTTCTTCTATGGGAAGCCATTACCGTTCCACAACATTAATATGGATTTGTTGACTAGAGAGCTTATGTCGTTGAAAGAAGACAATATCAATTCCAATATTGATCCCAATGAACCATTTCCAAGAATCCCAACAAGAAGCATCCCTGAATATCACTTTCTACACGGTGTTGCTTCTGGTGACCCTACTATGGACTCGATAATTTTATGGACAAGACTTACTTTGAATAGCACTTTGGATCCCCATTTATTGATAGCTGTTGCCTTTGAGGTCAGCTCAGATGTTTCTTTCAAGAACATAATTAAATCTGGACTTACTTATACAAATTCATTAGTCGATTACACGGTGAAATTGGACATCGAAGGTTTGAAGGCCGGTGCAATTTACTATTATAGATTCAGCCATTATAATTCACATTATTATAATATTTCATCCACAGTGGGACTTACAAAGACTTTACCTGTTGGTGAATCACTAGATGAAGTTACATTTGCTGTCTACTCCTGTTCCAATTACGCTGGAGGCTTCTACCACGCCTATAGATTTCCCTATGAGAAACAATCTATTGATTATGTAATCCATCTTGGGGATTATATTTATGAGTACGCAAATGGTTATTACACCAACGGCACCATGATAGGTAGAGATCATTTTCCAGAACATGAGTGCCAGAATCTGAATGATTATAGATCTAGATATGCTTCATACAGACTAGATCCTGATCTACAAGCCTCCCATTCATGCTTTCCTTGGATATTGGTCTGGGATGATCATGAAGTCAGCGATAACTCTTGGTTTAGAGGGAGCGTTGGCTCTAAGGGCTATGACTTTATTATGAGGAAAGAACAAGCAACACAAGCATACTTTGAGTGGTTGCCTATAAGACCTCAAAAAAATTTGAACAAATTATGGAGATCTTTCAAATTCGGTCAACTTTTTGAGGTAAACATGCTAGATACAAGACATTACTCAAGAGACTTAACTGATTACTACACAAACCAGGAGTTTATCAAAAATATCGTCGATTATGATGATAGAACAATTTTAGGGTATGACCAAGAGAAATGGCTTGAGAGAAATTTGTTGAAGAACGAAACTATATGGAAATTTATAGCTAGTCAATGTGTGGTCAGGGATATCAATTTTACTTTACCAGAGACTGGTGGGTTGGGTTATCCCTTTGAAACACTGGATTTTGACGCATGGGATGGGTATGTTGCAAATAGAAATAGATTATTGAGCTTTATCAATGACCATGGCATTGAGAATTCGGTATTATTGAGTGGTGACTTCCACATCGCCATAGCAAGTGAGTTGTCTTTGCAGGGTTCAGAGTATAATGTATCAACAGGTGAAGGATCTGTAATTATAGAATTTACCACAAGTGCCGTCAGCTCTCCATCCACGTTTCCCAAAGGGATATCAGAACTTCAAAGCTTGAGGATGTCGGAAGAGTTGGTTTCAGAGAACGATTTGATCTGGAACGATGGCTTCTGGAGAGGATATATGGAAGTGAAGGTGACCATGCGCGAAATCATAACCACCTACTACGGGGTTGATGTCAGAGACTCCACATTTGAGAAGGAGTTACTATTGGCTGAGTTCTATGTCAATCGCGGCTCTGCTAGAATGGACAGGGAACGATCATATGCCAACAGAGGTGCTCTACACGGCCATTTTTCAAACAGAGGGAAAGTTGTTGCTAGCTAATATATTTTATATAAGGATGGTATGAATCATTTCTTAGCGTATCTGAGACCTATCTCTAAGATCTTAAAATGAATCCCCAGTCGTATAGAATATGCTTCCCTCTCATGTGAAACATTTTTCTTCTTCTCAGGGATTCACTTGGATAAGAACTCGAATCCTCTTGGTGTATTAGCCATTCAACTTGAGAGTCGTCAAAAATCAACACTTTCAGTGTTGGAGACTTACAAGTCTGGATTGAATATTCGTCATTCTGGTTATCTATTAAAGTATACAAAAAGAATAATAGAACCAGGACATTCATGTCAATATATAGTGAATCAGCAAATCCACAATAGTAGAAAAAAGGATTTGCATTCACTCAAAACAGTAAAATTGCTCTAGGGATCTACATGATCTACAAGGGAGGTTGGATTCACCTTCAACATTCAGTGATTGAGCTGAACCAAGCGAATTTGATCCGTTCCAGGCGGCAACCCAAATCTTGCAAGGCTAAACTAGATTTATACCACTCTAGCGCGCTATCTTTCTCTCCATAATTAAAACAACGAGACAACCAGCAAAGAGGTAAAAAGAAATCTCAGTCTCCTGAAGCGGAGTAATCCTCTTAACAGTCTCAAGCGTGCAATGATTTTTAAGTTCAGCATGCGTGCTTCACTCCAGAACAGTTGGAATGTCCAGTTTCTGTTTGATAGTGTTGTTGGTTATGGTAATATGGTAATCTACATGATTATATAAGCAACAAGTGTCCCTACCAGTTTGGGAGGTGCCTTTACCGGTTTCATAAGTAAGATATAAAAAGAGGTTTCAAATAGTTTAGTTTCTACCTTCTTGTGTTTAGAGACTAAGAGAACATATAATAAGTTTACCGTATCTACATCGTTCCAGTGTGTCGTAGCTGTAAAGCTTCTACTTTATATAACTTACAACAGGTTATGAGCCCTGTAGACACACTGGACGTGTTGTGATCTTGTGATGGTTGTTGTTAAGTTGTTAACTTACTGTTGAACTTGGTTGGTTATTTGATGGTTGTTCGGTCGTCGGTCGTTAAGCTGTTGGTACTATTTTTTGATTTTTGTGACATGAAACATTTTTGTGTTAACCTCATTGCCTCATTTTGTGTTTCTGATATTCCGTTTTTGTGAAACTGCCTGTTGAAAATGAAGACCGGCTTGAGTTGAGAGCGGTATGAGGCTATCCTGTTAAGAGGGACGAGTGTATGTTAAGAAAGTACAATAGTATGGTCGTGATGTTATGAACGGTGTTCATGAGCAACCTGTTGCCTTGGTTCTTACCGTGTGGTGTGTGTTCTCCTCCATCTGAACAGTACAGATGTTAAGTTAAATTTACTGAGTTAGGAAGGTTGAAAGACCTTGGTGATTGATCAAGTTTATATTCAAGCCAGAAAGAAT
>JAKTWV010000094.1:0-34576 GCA_030582235.1 Ruyongia ponderosae | reverse complement strand
CGATGGGGTTTTTTGAAGCCAAAATGCCCAAAATTCAAACACATAATTTAACGCACACAGCACCTCAATCTTAGCTGGTGCCCATAATATCTATGAAATAGAGCAGCCACTATCTAGTGGTACTTTTGTTATATTTTTAACAGCAATATTTCAAAAATTACATGCAAAAATTGGATCAAAAATTGGAAATCCAGGTATGACATTTGGAGCATACGATTCTTACTAGCTAATTAATTGTTCTTGCACTTGTGATCCAATGACCATCTAGTTCAGCTTTATGCGTATGTTTAGCCGGTTATACAACATATATAATTATAATAATTTTCTGTCGATATTAATATGTCAGCTTTTTAAAATATTAATATTAATTATGGAGAAATTATAATATTGTACGTCTGCGTCGATGTTATTTCTCAATGTTTTTAGTAGTAATTTCTTTGTTTTTTTGTAAAATTTATATATTAAATTGTATTTACGTTAATTCTAACAAATCATGTAAATCTTGATCTTAGTAACCTCTTTTAGATGAATCTGATGATGATATGTTCCCTTTTTATGGAAAAAGGGGCGTCAAAATAATTTAATTGGTACGGCCACGACCTAGCACAGGTATGGCTTTCACCGTGTTTAATGTGTTCACAAATAGAGCGCTGTGGCGCAGTGGAAGCGCGCAGGGCTCATAACCCTGATGTCCTTGGATCGAAACCAAGCAGCGCTATTTGTTTTTTTTACTTTATAAAGTACGAAAAGCTGAAAGCTACTGTGTTGATTTTCTTTTTTTAGCTCGCTTGTCCAAATTATGTTTAATGTTGGCTTCTACATCAGAATGATGATACAACGATAACTGTTTTCGTGTTCATCTTGTTGAGTAATTTTGCGTTCTTGTTTCTCGATTCCTTTTGAAATTCATTCATTTTTGTCAAGAAAAGCGAATCAAAAAAAACACGTAAGCCAAAGCTGGATCTTGACATAATACACAATCTCTGATACAGATTATCGACTCTTGACATATTCATATAATCACAACGATCCACAATGGTACGTATGGAATTAATATGCTTATGGCAATATTGACATAGTTCTAGGACTCAATTGTGCCTTCTGGTATGATCCTGTTATCGCTATTCAAAGCTCGCAGATCAAGTTACTAACATATGTTGATAACTATGTAGGCTGTCCAAACCCCAAAACAACGTTTAGCAAATGAAAAGTTCTACAAAAAACATGAAAAGCAGATGGGTAAACCTAAAGTAGCTGTGAAGAAGCAAGCACCAATCTCAAAAGGTTGGATATGTAAGTCATATGTCTGCTTCACTCTATTTTCAGATTAATTTACTAACTGAACATTATGCGCAGATGCTCTAGTATTCCTGGTGTGTGGTGGTGCTGTCTTAGAGATATTACGTATCTTCTTCTGAAGACTGATGATGAATGCTATAACGATCAGATAAGATCATACACAACTAACTATACACTATTCAAGAAAAGTAAACCAATTTTTCCGTTGTTGATTCAATATATTCTAATACGCATCTATTCAACTCATATAATTCTTTCATACAATCCTTAAGTTCTAGACTGGTTCAACTCAATATAATTCAATACATTAATTTGACATAGCTACTAACGCTATATCGATGTGCTACTAGTATCACTTTTGTTGCGTAGAGTAGGTATCTACTTCTTGAAAAAAAAATCGATTTGAAGCTTCCTACTAAAATTGTTCCAAATATCAAACTTAAGCCATAAAGAAATGTCGACTCTGGAGCCGCAAACGACTGCTAAGGCAAGGCTTCACACCACAAAGGGAGTGATAGATATTGAACTGTGGGCTAAAGAAACACCAGTCACAAGCCGTGTTTTTTTAACAAATGTTCTTAATCAAAAATTCAACAACTGGTTGTTTAACAGAGTGGTATCTAATTTCCTAGTACAGATCGATGGCCCAGACAGCGATGACACACAGTTTATAGATGAGTTCAACCCAAGACTGAATTTCAATAGACGTGGGTTGCTAGGCTCTGTCAATCTAGATAAGAGAAATTCGAACAATGGTAAGTTCTTCATTACTTTGAAGGATACCAATACATTGAACAACAAAAACACAATATTTGGGAAGGTAGTTAATGAGTCCATATTTACCGTGATCAAGATATCAGAAGGAGAATTGAGCCAGGAAGATGGTGAAACACCTTTATATCCTGTCATGGTGCTGAGGAGTGAAATACTGATTCCTTATTTTGATGATCTGGTAAAAGAAGAAGATATAAGCAGCAAGACTATAGAAAAGATATCAGCCAAGCCAACGAAAAAGAGGAAAACTGCTGTTAAAATAAAGTACGACATCGAAGATGAAGCTGAAGAATTTGACCTAGACATCAAAATGAGGAGCGCACATGACTTGTTGAAGGATAAGAGGCTATCCAAAAATGCCAAACATGAAATTGAACTGAGTTCTACTGAGAAGGATAAATCAGAGAAAGAGACTGAAATAGACTCAGTCATCACTTCAGTTATAACTCAAAATGAGAAGAAATCTGATACAGAACGTGAACAAGGTGATACTCCAATTCTTAAGGAAGACAGCATAACTGATAAAGCCATAGATCAAAAAGTCAACAACATAGAAGATGACCCTAATTTAACTATATTAGACAAGGAAAGACTGAGATATTTGAAAAAGACTTCTCAGCTAAAGATATCGAAAAAGTCTGAGAAGGAGGCCAGAGAGTTAGAGACATTAAGATTTTTGAGTGCTTTTAAAGGCAAGGCTAGCAAAGCTGACGAATTTTGGTGAAACTGGATTTATATTTACTCTACAACATATCAACTGATAGAATATCTCCGAGGCGATAGTTTTATAACTCGAATAAAAGTCATTAATTCATTCGGAGGTCAATGCTCTATATAACAAAATCGAGTAGTAATTAAGATTGGGTGGTCGTCGCCATTAATTAGCTTATCCGAGTAAAGTGTGAGCATTTAGCTTAATTGGTGAATCTGGATTCTCTCTCTTGCTTAACGTTCTTCTTTAAGGTAGCAACATCTTCTTGGGTAGCATCGTAAGAGATATTGGTGGCTTGGTTGAATGGATTCTCTGGTGATTTTTCAAACTCCTTGAATATCAGTTGTTTGATTTGTTGTAATCTCAAACCTGGGTTCTCCTTTCTCATTTCAGGTACTCTTATTTCTTCATATGCTGCTAAAGCTGCTTTGAATCTTCTTTCAGGATGTCTGGTGTTCAATTGTTATGGATCTGTTAGTAAATTAACTCAAATAAAAACGAGATGAAAATGAATGAGTAATATATACGTACCTGTCAATGTCTTTATCACTGACAGCACCACCCTTCTTGGTTAATGACAAAGCTTCTAAGGCATCATCAATACCTGTGGCACTAATGCTAGCTGTGGTTGGAATATCGCTCAAGAAATCATCGATTTTACCTGTTCTCTTAGCAGCAATTTTTGCAGCACCTCTGCCCTTAGAGGAGGCTTTTGATGGAAGTGAATCCTCTTCTTCTTTCAATAAAGCTTCTCTATCAGCCTTTTGACGAGCAGCCTCAGCCTTTTTGGCAGCTTCCTCCTCCTTCTTTTTGTTCTTCTTGTTTAGACCAGAATCTTCCCATTTGCTTGCTTCTTCAGCTTCTTGCTTTTGTGCTTCAGCATCACGCTTTTTGTTTGCTTGTTCAGCCTTTTTGGCATTACCAGCAACCTTCTTAGAGTTTTCAGCACCTTTCTTGGCCATGTTGTTTGATGTGTCGGTCCTTGTATGCTTCACAAAGGTGTCGATCTCAATTTGATTATTTTGTGTCCAAAATTTTGGTGATTATGTCAGCATCCAGATTTTATGATTTCATGCGTTTGTGCACTTGATCTGAACGGGGGAAATTCATCATCAATATCAAAGATCTGTATCTTTTATCCTACACGGAGCAGAGATGTGCTACGTACTACATAGTGAATAATAAAACATCCAAATATCAATACATTCAATTTTCTTTGCCAAGAATCGATTATTCAGTCCTTGTAATCTCCGTCTTCATCATCATCTTCTTCGTCATAGTTTACATCTTCTTCATCCCCATCTTCTTCAAAGTCTTCAACAAGCTCTTCGCCACTTTCATTCTCGTGATTATTCTGTCTAGCTTCATCTTCAGCTAAAACCCTTCTCATTTTTCTTTCGTTAGCCCTCAAATCAGTTATTTGCTCTCTCTTTCTGGATGACCGAGAGATGTTGGAACTTGTGGCTAAAGGTTTATATTGATCATAGATTATCTCATATTTAGATAACAATGGGGTTATTGATGAAAGATAATTCTTCAAATTACTTAGCTGCTTGGATTTGTTTATCTTCAACTTCTCATCCAAATAATCAACAAATTGATTGAGTTCTGCAACATCAGATGCCACCTCATACCATGGGTCAATAGCAGTTGACGAATCCTTGAGATCATTTTCCGTTGCATAAAAACTGGACAAGGTGGTTGTCACATCCTGAACATATAACGTGAATCTTGACGGTTGTTCATTGGAAAGCATATCATGGACTGTGTCGTTACTATCAAAAACTGAAGACATCTCCTGAGCAGTACCAAAACCTCCAGACTTGGAATTGGCAGAACGACAAAGGAAGAATCTTCCGCACAATCCACCATCACCAGCATAAAAGTCTAATAACCTCAAACTCATATTATGATCCAAAGGATTGGCGTTTATATCAACATTTGGATCAAATTCTTCAGGTAATGAGTCATTCAATATTATGGTACCATTACCATTAGTCTTTTTTTTCTTTAAATGACTCTTTGCTTCAAAAGAAGCAGATTCTATTGCCTTCTTACCATCCCTGATGAATCTTGAAATATAGTAAGTTTCTTTTTCACCTGCTGAAGGTTGTCTATTCAAGTAGTCAGTTAATTCAGCCTTAACAGTATCAGAATGAGCCAATGACCACTGTACCAAGCTTCTCAAGAAAATTAATCTATCAGATGGTTCCATTGAGTTCATTCCTTTTGATTCAAAATCGTCTTCATCAAAGGGAGTATAATGAGCTGGCTTTGAAATTCCATATTGGTATTGGGCACTTTCTAATATCTCTGTATTTTGAAAGTCAACGATAAATGACTCCAAGTATGACGAATCTAATAATTTAGGATCTCTGACTTCATTCGGTTCATATATAGCAGAGTCATCTCTCCATTCAATAGGCAATCCAAAGGCCAAAACTTTAGTCTTTAGTTCTTCCAATCCTCTGGTCAATCCGCTTCTTTCAATTTTTTTCTTACGATTCAACACTAGTGTCAAAAGCACCAATAGAAATTCCTGCATCACAATTGAGACTTCTTTTGAGTCATCATAATTAATCTGTCCTCTATTTTCATCATCCAGCACAACATTTGGTAAATCGTAAGGTCTGCTTGGCGGTAATTTCAATCCTTCAATAAAATCCTGAGGACCTAAGTTATGGAAGTCTTTGAATAAGTTTCTAAATTTGTTGAAAAATTCTAAGATCATCATGATATCAGCAGCATATGGAGCAGGTCTAACTTTGAATCCCAATGCAATTTTAGTGGTATCATTTGTGAAATCCATATCATCCTTAAGAACAAGTTCTGGCTCATAATAATCATAATAGGCACCAGAAATTGGTCCTGATGGGTCCTTTCTAACCTTTCTCAAATCTCTGAAGTTTTTGTTTGGCTTTCTAGACCGTATTGGTACCAAACCTAACTTGCTGAATATACTATTTGGCTCGTCTCTTGCTGTGCTTCTGCCCTTAGCCTTTAGTGTGTTAAAATCTTCAATTATTATGGTTGGCTCAACTTTCTTAGCTTTATCTGTAGATTCAATGTCTTTATTTGCTTCAACATTGCTCAAAGGTTCTTTCTTTTGGGTTTCGGAAATGATTATTAACTCATTGTCATCATCTTTCTCCAAATTTTCATAATCGTTATGAACAAAATCGTTTTCATTGAATTCTTTGTTGGAATTGATAGAATCAACTTCCAAGCCCTTCTGTATATAATCTTCTTCCTTTCTGTCAGAGTCTATGGAAACGTCAGAGTTGGCATCTGACTTAGATGAATCACCAGATGATTCCATTTTTTTGGATTCATGCAAAGCCTTAGTAAAGGATGATGATTTCGTGGTATTTATAGGTAGGTACTCTTGATCACCATTTCCATGCTCTAATACCATTCTTAAACCCTTGATTCCTCTTTCAAATGTAGGTTGTGATCTTGCAGGTTTAGTAACCATCCCACTCTTTTTCTTTCTACCACCTCTTGAACCAGGGCCAGTAACAGGTCTTTGATCAACTCTAAATTTCGATACGATGCTTTCATTGAGATTGGCATCTGAACTTGATTCTGTTGAGCCTAAGGAGGTTGATTTATTCTTTCTTGGTCTTCCCAATCTTCTGGTGCCCTCAGTTGAAGCTGGATTTACTACCACTATACTAACATCTGAGTCGGAGTCTCTGACGACCCTTTGTTGTGGCTGAACTAATGAAACTGTAGAGTCTGATATATTAGTGCGATCAAGCTTCAATAGCTCGTGGTGTTCGTGTAACGGATGGAGCTGTTGCTTTTTGTGTTGTTGCTGCTGGTTCTGATGCTTCTGATGATGTTGATGCTGGGTTTCGTCAGTCAACTCCAGTGTGCGCTGGATGAACTGCATATCCTGTTGCTCTGCTTCTAAAGGATGATCGCGAGTGGCATCCTGGATAGATTGAATTTGGCTGAAGTTGATAAGACTCGACAGATTAGGGGTGCTGTTGCTTGTTGTATCATTGTTCGAGCCATTCAGATTGAAATTGATGAGGTTTTCGTTCTGATAGACGCTGTTGATGGCATATTTGGCGAACAGTCCCTGCTGGGCGTCAATTGTAGGGTCAATATTGGGATCAATATTCGTCTCCATAATGGCAATCCTTGTTGAAATAGAACGTTTGGTTAGCTTGTTGTTGTCTTTAAATTAAATTACCATCAACGCGAATTTAATTTTGAAGCTTCGCGTGTCTTTGTTTCGAGGGTAACTTCTGCGATTTCGCTGAGTTTTAGGCTCAGAACTGGAGCGACTTCTTGGTTAGTCTACAGATTAGATATACTGAGCAAGTATGTATTTACTGAAGATTGTGTATTGGTTCTTGTGCCGTCGTGTTCTCTTTTTTGCCCCATCAAACAACATATAAGTGTGCATAATCCAATTTCAAATAGAAGCCATAAGTGTGATAATAGTGGTACAACGTTTAATTGTGGAAAGATCTTCATGCTAGATGAGGTGGCAGTAGAAAGTTTGGAATTGCATTCTTGATGTAGTAGACGTGTTGGCAGTTGTTGCATACCATTTCACCCTCCACAATGTTAGTTTCTAGTACTAAAGTGTGCAACTCTCTAAGTAACGAAAGGGATTCCTCGTCTTCTATATTTATGTTTTCAGGTAAACCAGCTGGTAATGATGTATTTCCTAGATCTGCTGCTACTTTCAATATAGCGTCCCACTCTACTCTCTCCAAGATATTGATGAGGAACTCTGGGTTGAACTCCTGTTCTTCTTGCACCAAGTTACAGTTCTGGTACTTCAAAGGGAATGAATCTGATGATGAGTCACATGTCTTGACTGTGCACTTGACAAAGTTGGTGGTGAGGAACTTCATGGTTGGAATTTGAGTAATGGTATGCACTAGTCATGGCTCTGAGCTCAGGGAAGAGCTCTGATTTTGGCTTCTGTGAAAAATTTTATGGTGTCTGGATGTTTTCAAGTATGGATGTCAAATTAACTCAAAGATTCAAACTTGAACAGCCAATTCTTCGAGTAAGCTGCTAAACAGACCCTGTGAATCGCATGCAATGTCGTCTCTCTGGTCACTGAGGATGGGATTGCTTAGAAATATGTGCACAACTAGGCCTAGTTTACGGACTGCCCCAAAAACAGTTCGCTTCAGCTACTCAAGACTCTTTCATATAAACAGACCAAGAATACAGAGGTTGAACCCTTCCTCAAGACCAATGATATACCAATACTTAACTCACCCTTCAAACATGCTTTTCCTATCCACAAATTTATTAAGTTTGGGAATAATTTCCACTTATAGATGCTTATCAAGTGTTTCCACTGCCAATAAAGAAGAAGATAAACATAAAATATCAACACAAACATCAGCCAACTTCAACTTTGACACTAACTCTACTTTCGACCTCAACTTGAACCAGGACTCCAATCCACAACTGTACATAAATGAAGAAGTTTCCCGAATGATGATGGAAGAAGATGAGGATGGCGAATCTTGTCTGGATGATGAATTTATTCCTATTGAAAACTCGGACCCTCTTACATGTAATATCTATCATTATGATGACGAAATAGATATACCAATATCACATGAACAACTAAACGATATTGGGCCAGAGACAGCTAGAGATATACAGCTGGAACATTCAAAGGAACTACTTATTCAACAGTTACTTTCAAGTGCGTTAGTCATAAATTATCTTCAAGACTTACTAGATAAAGATTCACCAAATTTGTCGCTTTTAGATGAAATACAACCAGAAAGAATAAGAAGCGAGGTCATCAAGACATTGATGACATTAATACCAGAGGATTCTACAGCTGTGATCAATAATTTTCAAGATCTTTTACAAAATCTGAAATTAGAAAGTCTGCATTCATTTCCAAATAGAAGTCACTTATTCAACTTCAACTTGATCACCGAACTGAATAAAAACTTATCTGAAGTGATAATGGAGAATAATACAAAGACAAGCACTGATCTGGAGCCTATACTGGACCTTTTTACTAAATATTCTACAGAAGATTCATCATCTGCATCTGTTAAAGCCGAATTCTTGACTGAGATGGCCTTTGCTTTACAAAAGCATAATTTCACAAATAACACATACGAGGTTCTACTGGATTGCACCGCATTATATCCACAAATCATGCATTTCCAAATATTTCAAAGCTTAATGTGCAATAACATTTCCCTTACTAAGGTCATCAGATCAGAATCTTTGATGGAAAAGCTACTTCAAAGTGCAATCAAAACCAAACACTATGTCGTCTTCTCCAAATTACTGGCACACATCAAAATTGGTATTCATAGAACAGCTTTTGATCAAACTGTCCTAGACAGCATATCCACCAAATTCAATAAAGATAACTACTCTGTCGGTCTATCTCTTTATTTAACTGCCTTGAAAGGCGCATGTCAGCTCAATCAAGATGAAAATATAATAAATCGTATCTTGACAAGAATATTGAAAAAATCGGTTATGGGGAATAATGGTGAGGCCCGAGTCCTACTGAACCATGATGACACTGTCTTTTTTGACCCATATTTCCCTCCATCAACAATTATCCCATTGGTGAACGCCATTTTGTCATCCAAAAGATATGAAAAACAGCAGGAATTAGTAAGAGTGATATTCAAAGTAGTTACAGACAGGCATAACCTCTTAGCTCCTGACAACAAAGAAATATTGGATTTTTTCAAGGATGTGGCCATTACCACTAATGATAGCAGCTTGATGTCCTGGATGAATAACCTTGTGACCAATGGAGATGTATCATCATACCGCCAAAACTTTGAAGAGAAGGTTTTGGAACCAACGACAGTTGCATCAGCTCTATAAATACTGATATATGAACGAAAATAGACAAAATGACCTAATGACACCATCAAATTTTGGATTACTAGATTTACAATTTGAATAATTTAGCAAATCAGTTAATAATGATAGCTTTGTATAGACTTATAAAAACGTAATTAATGAATAACTGATATTATGCCTTAGTTGATTCTTAACTATAGCTGTATCTATTAGTAGAAAGCTTAATCGGTTAACTACTGTTTTGCACATTTCTATTATCGGTATATATTCAACTGTCTCTAATAGTAAGCGTTATGGACGTTTATTGTTAAGCTCAAAGGAAACCCAACAGTATCACTGCGACAGTCATATAAGATTTTCTATCGTTAAAGGAAAAGATATCATTAGCAGCACCACTGTATTCTTCCACAGAAGCAGATGTCGAACTCCCTGAACTAGTTTGCTCTGCAATGCTAGTAGAACTGAATGATGTGACTTCTGTGGTTGAGTTCAAGATTAAGGCTGAAGGTAATGATGAAGATGATGATAGTGTATATGTAACTGCAACAACAGATGTTTTTGTGGTAATAGGGGAATCATCAGAATAAATCACTGATGTGCTCGATGATGATAAGGTGGTGATCTGTTTGGTAATGCTGACGGTGGCAAAAGATGTGACAGTGGTATCTTGTGAGACAGTGGTATCTGATGAACTAATTGTAAACTCAGAAGAAGTAGCAGTGGTTGAAGCAGCATCTGTTGTTGGAACTGCAGTTGCTGAGGTATATGTGTTACTAGTGTATGTGACAGCTGCTTCAATTGATGTAGTCACTGATGTGCTCAAGAGGGTGATTGTAGGAACCGAATCGGCTGAAGATGATGTTGTCGATGATGATGATGAGGTGGATGAAGCTGTTAGTGGGCAATAGGTGGTATATTCTGTGACAACACCTTCGCTTGTTGATGTAATAACAGTGACACCAGTAGTGACTGAAGAAGTAGAGCATTGACTTCCAGAACAAGATGTAACCATCACAACAGTAGAAGATTCCGGAACTGATAAGGTGCTTAATGAGATCACGTCATTGGTGGTAACTGGGGTAGAAGTCTCGACATCATAGGCAGTGGTTGAAAATGTAGAAGATAAAACAGTGGTATCAATGTTAGTGACAGCTGTGTTTTCTGACACTGTTGTGACATAGTCATCAGTGGTGACAGCTGGTGCCAATGTAGTTGTGGTTGCTAAACGGGATGAAGTTGTAAAGGATGACAATGGACAGTATGTGGTATATTCAGTGACGATACCTTCACTTGTGATGCTAACAACAGTCACTCCAGTAGTAACAGCAGATGTGGAACAGGAGTTATCAAGACAAGAGGTAATGGTGATGATGGTTGAACTTTGAGAAAATGATGGTATTGATGAAGTACTGGTGGTCAATGAAACAGTTTCTGAAGGAGTGCTAGACAAAGTTTGTGCAACTGAAGTGGTCACAGCAGCTGCTAATGAGGTGGATGGGCTTGTAGTGGATTCAGCAGTCAAAGGACAGTAAGTAGTATATTCAGTGACAACACCTTCTGAAGTTGAAGTAACAACGATGACACCAGTAGTTACAGAGGAAGTTGAACAGGCATTATCAGAACATGAAGTGACTGTAACGACGGTTGATTTTTGAGAAGTAGTTAATGGTGTTGATGTTGTTAGTACAACTGAAGATTCAGAGGACAATGTTTGTAGAGTGACTGCAGCAGCAAGTGTAGTAGTAGTCTTTGATGATTCAGATGAAGTTGAAGACTTAGTCAAAGGACAATAAGTAGTGTATTCAGTAACGACACCATGAGAAGTAGTGGTAACAGTGGTGACACCAGTAGTGACAGTAGACGAAGCACAAGCATCATCAGCACAGGAGGTGATTATAATGACTGTTGTTCCAATCGTACTTGATTCAGTTGTTGAAGATAGTTCAACAGTGGTGGCAGCTGGAGCAGCAGTGGTTGTTTTCAAATCTGCAGAGGTGGTTGATGAGGAGCCAGTTGTTGATGTCTTTGAAACAATCAATGATTCAGATGAAAATGTTGGCAAAGTGGCTTCGGCAGCTAATGTGGTAGTTGTCTTCGATGACTCAGATGTAAATGTAAATGTAGATGAGGTAGAAGTTGGGGTTGAAGACTTGGTCAAAGGGCAATATGTAGTATATTCAGTAATGACACCATAAGAGGTTGTGGTAACAGTAGTGACACCAGTAGTGATAGTAGCAGTGGTGGAGGAAACACAAGCGTCATCAGCACAAGATGTGATCGTGATGACAGTTGTCTCAATAGCAGATAATTCTGTTGATGAAGATGAAGATGATAATTCAAGTTCGACAGTGGTATCAGCTGGGGCAGCGGTAGCGGTTCCAATATCTGTAGAAGCAGTTGTTGATGTTGTCAAGGCAATTGATAATTCAGAGGATGATGTTGTTGTTGATAAGGTAGGTTCAGCAGCTAATGTTGTTGTAGTCTTTGATAATTCAGATGAAGATGAGGTTGATGATTTGGTCAAAGGACAATAGGTAGTGTACTCAGTAACAACGCCAGAAGAGGTGGTGGTAACAGTCGTGACACCAGTAGTGATAGTAGCAGTGGTTGAGGAGGCACAAGCGTCATCAGCACAAGAAGTGATTGTAATGACTGTTGTTTCAATGGCAGATGATTCTGTTGATGAAGATGAAGATGATAACTCAAGTTCAACAGTGGTAGCAACAGGAGCAGCAGTGGTTGTAGAGACAACTGATGATGAGGATGAATCAGATGAGCGAGTAGATGTTATTGTTGCATATTTGGTTAAGGTGATTGTACTCGAGTGAGATGATGATAAAGATGATTCTAATGATGAAGAAGAAGAAGTTAAAACAGTCAAGGGGCAGTAGGTTGTGTACTCTGTGATGACACCATATGAAGTGGTAGTTACAACTGTGACACCCGTGGTGATTGTAGCAGTTGTTGAAGAGGCACAAGCATCATCTGCACATGAAGTGATTGTGATAACAGTTGTTGAAGGTGTTTCTTCTTCAAGAGTTGTTGAGGAAGAAGTAGGTAGAATGAATTCCAAAGTAGTAGCATCAGCAGCCATGGTGGTAGTAGCAGCAATTGAAGAAGAGGAAGACGATGATGAAGTCAACGGGCACCATGTGGTATATTCAGTGATGATGTTTTCACTTGTAACAGTGGCAATTGAAACCAATGCTGGCGACGTTGTTGTTGAGCAGGCGTTATTTGAACATGAAGTGATGGTAACAGTAGTAGTCAAATCTTCTAATTCAGTTGTTGAACTGGTAGATGAATAGATGAAAATATCATCAACACTGTATGATAATGATGAAGTTGAAGTTGAAGTTGAGTTTGTATAAAACTGAGCATTAACTGAGCTTGAGAGGGCAAAAATAGCACTTATCAATT
Source organism: Ruyongia ponderosae (assembly GCA_030582235.1). NCBI lineage: Eukaryota > Fungi > Ascomycota > Saccharomycetes > Phaffomycetales > Wickerhamomycetaceae > Ruyongia > Ruyongia ponderosae. The sequence goes on along the minus strand of JAKTWV010000094.1, from coordinate 21,540 downwards.
TGAAAGAAAGCATGTTTTATGAGTGAGATGTGGTATCAACAGCTTATAACCCTTAAAGCCTGACAATAAAGAAAGAGAGGCAAATACATGATGCTTTATATACTTGTTCACCTTGTAAATACTTTACAAATGCTAAACATAGCTCTTTAAACTTTTGATTCTTATTTGTATCCAATTGGTTTCATATTTGACGAGAGGTCCAAAATTGAATTTCTGGAAGCCCTGAAACAAATCTGAGGAAAGACTATCCAGCCATGATCCATGATGTTGGGATGTAATGACGTATTATGATACTACGTTTAACAGCTATAGCTTTACTTCTTCATTGATGAAATGGTACAGCTGTTTGATAGTAATGTGCTTTGTTTGTGTTCATGTTTTGGTACAGGAAGCATTTCAGATTTTTTTGTGCTTCATCGTGGTTTTACTGGTTTTACTGGTTTTACTATGGGGAAATTGATGCCAAAGGAAGACATATCGAGGAACGTGACTGGCTGTTGCTCGAGGATCTGTTTACTAGAGTGCATTCTTATGAGAAAGATCAGGGTTTAGTTTGATCAAGGGTGACTTTGTGGCAAGATGTGTTACTAATTTGAGCTTAGAAGGAGGCAGTCACCCGGCCTTTCAGTATTTGTAAAAGGGGGCTAACACAGCCAATATTGACGGTATGGATATCTAGTTAAGGGGTAAAGAGAGCGCCTGATCTAAGCATTACAGTCAAGTGTATACAAGATGTGCTGGTCTAAGAATAACACCTTCTATCCCAACTGCTAACCGCTGGCCACATAGTAAATCTGCATTGCCGTGCCCAAAAGAAAATCGAATCGGGAGTCGCACTTGATTCATTCAAAGTGAAAGAAAGACTCCAACCATTCTCAAATCTCAGCCCTTTGAACTCTCCAACAAGCTGAACTGCTGGCACCTGTGGCTACTACACCATACATACTCATATACTCATACTCATACCATACCAAATACACCACCCAGCAACAGCTGCTCCAAAGACACAACATTCTCGCTCTTTTCTGAAGTGAACTCTTCCCCTTGCTCGTTACCACAAGGTGCAATCACATCAACACCTCCAGCAAACAAGATGGCCAGCACTGCTCTGAATGGCTCCCACCAGCACAATGCCTTCATCAACACCGACATCGTCAATGCCTCTGGTAGCTCATCTTCAAATCTCGCTGCTGCTCCTGGATCTGGCACTGGCACTGGCACTGCTCGTGATACCCCTAATCACAATGGCTCAACAGGAACAGGAATCAGCCATCCTCGCAATGAAAACTTGAAAGTAACAGACTTCGAGGCAAACGACCAGCCAGTCAAACCTCAGCAGCCACCAGCATTGTCCAAACTGCGCTCACGGTCAATGTCGCTAGGAAAGTTGTTCAGCTTCTCGTCAAGGACCCCAGAGCAGTCTATCCAGTCAGATTATTTCACTCCACAACAACAACAACAACTACAACAACAACAACAACAACAACAACCTTCTTCAACAACAACAACTACTACTACTACAGCAACTTCTACTTCAACCACAACTACAACAACCTCCAATGGCTTTACGACAACTACTACATCCTCAACAGCACAGACATCAGAGCCTGATCTGCCAGATGAGGCCCACATCCACGACTACAATGCTCCAAATGTCGAGTTGGTCTCTGATATGCCAGACCAAGACAAGAAACTAACCACAAAGTTCAAAAGCCTTTTCAAGAGATCCAACTCAAACTCTCCAATACTGCCTCCAACCGTCAAACCTCCTACTCATTCGAGCAGCCACAGTCACAGCAGTAATAGTAGTAGCACAAATAACATCATCAACAACAACAACATCAACAACAACAACAACATCTCAAGGAATGATGATTTTAACCAAGATGACTTCACATTGGAGGATTATCCTGAAAAGGTCCATGAGAATTTCAACCCTCATAATAATGATATTTACTCTCAATCTGAATTCATACAAGCTCAACCATCATCAGGTATAACTTTCACAGCATCCACATCAACTCCTTCCTCTTCTTCAACATTGACTCCTTCCTCGATCGCAAAGAGACTTCGTTCCCCATCATCGCCTAACCCTCCTCATAAAAACATAAATCAATCTTTGGATCTTAAAAATCATCATATAGGTTCAAATCAACCTTATTTTGCACATCAAGGTTTACCTCCACATGTCCAAGGTAATAACAATTGGAACAACAATATTATAAATTCTTCTTCAAATGAACCTGGTCATGGTCCATTACCATTTGCATTGAAACATAATCATTCAAGTATGACTTCAACTGCATCCTTGATTGAAATCACTGAAGAATCAGAAGTGGCTACAAATACCAACAATCATCATCAATTGACTCAATCATCAATCATTATAAACAATACATCTACTTCAACATCTCCATCCCCAACTACACCAAATAACTACAATGATGAGAATAACAACAACAACAACAACAACAATATTAATAACATCATCACTCCAACTTCAACTTCAACTTCAACATCTGTTGTCAAACCTGTATTAAGAAGAGTGGCATCAGCTCCATTAGGTTTGAACAGTAATAAGAAACAATCAGATTCAGATCTTGATGAAGAAGTTCCAACTACAAACACTCATACTATCTCATTAACAACTTCAAACAATAAGAAATTATCGAATATTGCAGAATCTAATACTACAACTGTTACAAGACCTAGAAAAAAATCATTCTTATCATCAAATTCTATCAAAATTGCTGATTTACAAGTAGGTCCTCAATCTTTTGAGAAGATAAGACTCTTAGGTAAAGGTGATGTTGGTAAAGTTTATTTAGTTCGTGAAAAGAAAACAAATAGACTTTATGCAATGAAAGTATTAAGTAAGAAGGAAATGATTGAAAGAAATAAAATTAAAAGGGCACTAGCAGAACAGGAAATCTTGGCAACTTCAAATCATCCATTCATTGTAACACTTTATCATTCATTCCAATCAGATGATTATTTATATCTTTGTATGGAATATTGCATGGGTGGTGAATTCTTTAGAGCATTACAAACAAGAAAATCAAAATGTATCACTGAATCAGATGCAAGATTTTATGCTTCTGAAGTGACTGCTGCATTGGAATATTTACATCTAATGGGATTCATTTATAGAGATTTAAAACCAGAAAACATATTGTTGCATCAATCTGGTCATATCATGTTATCAGATTTCGATTTATCAAAACAAACTGAATCTATAAAGAATCCTTCAATGATTATGAATAATAGTAATCATAAATTGACATTGGATACAAAAGTTTGTATTGATGGGTTTAGAACAAACTCTTTTGTTGGTACAGAAGAATATATTGCACCTGAAGTTATTAGAGGAAAAGGTCATACTGTTGCTGTTGATTGGTGGACATTAGGTATCCTGATCTTTGAAATGCTTTTTGGTACAACACCTTTCAAAGGTGCCAATAGAAGTTTAACATTCTCAAATATCTTAAAGGTTGAAGTTTCATTCCCAGATTCTCAATCAATCTCCTCAAATTGTAAAAGTTTGATTAGAAAATTATTGATCAAAGATGAAAATAAAAGATTGGGATCAAAATTAGGTGCTTCAGATATTAAGAATCATCCATTCTTCAAAAATGTTCAATGGGCCCTATTAAGAAACCAAAGCCCACCAATGATACCTGTGTTATCAAAAGATGGTACTGATTTCCATAAGAACAAAAAGAAAAATAAAGAGACCAGTATTGATATTTCAAACGAGACAATAATGGATGAAACTGAACATTCAGATGAAAATGATCCATTTGAAGATTTCAACTCAATGACATTGATACATGATCAAGTTAATGGCGATGAAGCTCTGACCTATGGTACAAATAACTCATATGGTTCTATTTCATACACCATGACAAGCAATAGATCAAGAACAAATACTAAAAGTATCTTCAAAACAAAGTTTTAAACTTCATCTATATTTATTCAGCCTTTTTATGGTATTTACTTTGACTTTTATCTGTCACAATCTTAAATTGACCCCTTTGTTTTTTATTAGTGTATATGGTTTTATGGTTGTTTGGTTTTCTCATGTTTTCTTTCAAAATTTCAGTTTTAAGTACTCTTTCACATATATATACCTGGTGGATAACCTCAAAATTTATTAGACTTTTACCCGCTTATTTGAACACATTGCGTAGGTTGAACCGAATGACACAATGACTGCTACATAATTTCAAAATGATGATCTAGTGTATTGATTTTACATGATTATATTAGCATTTGCTCCAAACTTTTTGAAATTCCTTCAATATAGCCATCCCATCATTGTATGCAGTGTTCAGTTCAATCTCTTTGGTCCTTTCTAGTGATATCTTATGTGCATCCCTCAATATTGAGTCACTAATCATTGCCAATTTGGCAACATTTAAACCATACGAATTGGTTGCCTTTCCCTTTACCAAATTATATAAAAACGTAACAGTAGGCCAATCATCTTCAGATTTCTTTTTCTCCTCAATATAACCCATATGATAATTTTTTATCTGAGAGTATTCATTGCTCAAGTCACAAATTGAAGGAAAATGTGTTATGAATAGTATCAAAGATGGGTATTTTTCCAACAGAAAATACTCTAAAATTGATGAGGCTAAAGCTATACCATCAGTAGTACCAGTCCCTCTGCCAACTTCATCCAAAATAATCAAAGAATTTTCATCATCTTTATCGATACTCTTTATGATATTTAAGACTTGTGACATCTCAATAAAAAATGTAGATTCACCCCGTATCAAATCATCATATGCACCCATTCTAGTATGTATGGAGCTAAATATTCCCAGTGTAGCTGAGTCTGCAGGAACAAAGCAACCTATCTGTGCCATCAATGCTATCAATGCCACCTGCTTCACATAGGAGCTCTTACCTCCCATATTTGGACCAGTGATGATCATGCAGTTTTCAGCTGGGGAAAGGCTAACATCATTTGGGACATATGTAGAGCTTGATAGATTATCAATGATTGGATTTCTACCATTCTTGACCTTTATGAACTGTGAGTCTACTAACTGTGGTCTTGTATATCCTGGGTTGGAAGAAATAAATGATAACGATAATAGGCAATCATATGTAGCCATAGCTTGAATCAGGTCATTGATTTCAGTATAGTGATGATCGATTTCTTTGATGAAGTTTTGGAAGATTTGATCACATGCTCTTAGATAAAGATCGCTATGGTATTGTAGCTTTGTACATAATGCAATAACATTTGGGGTTCTAAATCTTGATATTGTCGTTGTTGCATTAATCTTCAACCAATCCTTCGGAACGATACTAAGTTTTGCATTCCTTATCTCGATTAAATATGGTTCTTTATTTTTAGTGACAAACGTCAGTTCAGGTCTCTTTAACTGTTTTCTTATTTCTATTAGCTCTAAATTCAACTCTTCTTTCACTTCTTCCATTTTCTGATTTTGGAAAGTAAGCTCCTCCTTATTTATAGATAATGCTTCCAAGTTAAAATATTTCAAAATATGATTCTCATCTTTATCATCAATAGCATATTGAGAATTTATCATCGGCAAATAGTTTAGATGATTCAATGATAAGGATAATTTTATGATCTTTTGAAATGTCTCCTTCAATAGTTTAGATTTGATTGTATTTAAGATCTCATATCTTCCAAACTTAGTGACAGTTTTAAATATATCATCAATTTCGAACAAGAAAAAATAAAGCTCACGTCTTTGACATTTCCCATAATGAATTCTATTCAACATTTTAGCCAAGTCATGATATTTTGATAACTTATTAGCAAATGTACTCAAGAAATGTGAGAATTCATTAGAGAAAGTCTGTCTCAATTCATCAACTGCATCCAACCTTTCCTCGATTAGTTCTCTTTTGATCAAAGGCTTGAAGACCCAATTTCTTAGCATTCTATAACCAAATTTAGTTCTGGTATGATCTAATAACCAAATCAATGATCCATATTCTTGAAAGTTGGTGTTATTAACAAAAACCTCTAAATTGGTAAGTGTGTTACTATTAAGAATCATATGACTTAATTCATGAAAGCTTTGAAAATTTGATGGGATTTTGAAAACAGAGGAAAGTTTAAATTCTATTAAATGTTCAATCAATAGCGAAAAGCAGGTTTTAAACTCAACATCAAACTTCTCATCAAAGAATTTTGAGACTTCATGATCACTATCATCATCATCATCTAAATATATTGCTAAGAATTCATTGGAATAAAAATGATTTTTGATCTTGGGTACCTTTTTAACTCTGACACTCTTATGCAATTTAAAGAAATTAGATAGGCATACCTCTGTTGGCTTTGTGAATGAATCTTCAAAATATATAAACTCAATTGGTTCCAAATGAACTAATCTTGTTTCCAATTCATTTCTTAAATATTCATCTTCAAATGAATCATATATGATTTCACCAGTTAAAGGTTGAACTGAGACAATATGAAATCTTGATAGTTCTTCAGATGAAGCTTTAGGATCTGGAGTTTCAATAATTGCAATGATTGATTGAAGACTCTTTCTGTCATTATGAGTATCATTAAATTCCAAATAAGTTGATCTTGTAAAGACATCAGTTAATTGTCTTTTGAATAAATCACTTGATTTCCCTTCAATTTGTTTGATGGCATTTGATTCTAGTTGAGTGACAACCCCAATTTTCAAACCTGCATCTAATAATCTTTGTAGATGTATATCTAATTTATCAATAGGGAATGAGCAATACGCTAAATTTTTGTAGATTTGATCATGGGGATCATTTGGATCTAATAGATTCAATTTACCAGAGACTAACTTCATTCCCAAGATTTGTGCAACAGTAGCAGCATCTTTACAATAAAAGATATATTTATAACCAACCTGAATTGCCAAAATCTTATCCATATGCTTCAATTTCATTTCTTTAACTTGCTGATCTAATGGGGTAAGTTTATCACCTTTAGCCTTCTTCTTAACAGGTTCTGTGTTCGTTGTTGAAATCTCCGTTTCATTGGCATTGTTCGATCTTATAGTATTCTTCAACGGTCTCTTTTTCGATATTGAATCATCTGTTGACTTGGCTGAAGTTGAAGATGGTTTCATGCTTGGATCATATTGGAATTCTAGTTTCTTCTTTCTATTAAGTTCTGCTCTTTCTTCTTCAGACAGCAATTTGACGTTTGATTCGTGTCTTTTCTTGGGCGAATCCTTCACCTTGAAGAAGCTGCTAATACTGGACTGCTGTGACATCTTGAGCAGCAACAACACCTCTTTTCTCGCGCCCTGAATGTCTATGTGAAATTGGATCAAAATAATCGTATTTACCAGTTAGAAATACTGTTTTGTCATTTTGGTGTATAGTAAACTCCAAAATAAAATCTGGTCGGAAGTCGGTTTTAAATTGGGCCGGAAGTCGCGCCTTGAATTCCCAAAAATTTCGAATTTCCCAGTCAACTTGACATGTCAACATGTCATATTATTCAAGAGCACTAAGATCAAAGGGGCTGGTTATCTTCTGAATTGTGAGAGGGTTTTTGTCTTTTTTGATCTGCAAATTCTTTTGATTTTATTTGAAAAGATTGAGCTAGGAAAAGATGTTGGCGAAATTACCAGTGGAAATACTTAGATTGATCATCATCAAATTAGACGAATGTGACGTTAAAAACTTAACAGCTTCAAATGTATTAGCCAATGTTATTGAAAAACCACAATCTTTAGTGAAAGTTGGTAATGTTAAGGGAGAAGTTATCAAGGGACTTCCAGCAGATATTTGGAAGAAATTTGATTGGTTGAGATTTACTTATAGTCCTGAAGCAACAAATTACGGGTTTATGTTTGGAGGAACAGAACAAACATCATTCCCAGATTATTCATTTTATCCTGGTAAGAAGAAAGTTATTAATAATCATTTGATTTTTGATGTTAAGAAACCTGGTAATGAGCGTCTTTCTCTTAGTTTGACAGAAAAGGAATATGTTGATTCTATTGAAATTACAAATGATACATTCTTTATGTTTACCATGTACACTACAACATTAGGAAGATTTACAGCCCCATTTATTAAATATTTCACTTGTGATAATACAGATTTAGGATTTTTAAAGAGAGCCAATTTAGAAAGGATGGATTTTCTTGAATTTCGTGATTTTGGTGGATTATTAGATGGAACTAAATGGAAAGTTGATCCAAATGATCCAAATGATTTCAAGAGTGATTTCCCAATGTTGAGAGATATCAACATTAGAGAAGCTGAATTAAGAACATTAAAGGATTTAACATTTGACTTTAATAGTCTTAGAAAATGTAAAATATCAGCTGCTGAAAGAATTATTGTATTACATAAAGTTGTTATTCAACCAGCTAATCAAAAGAATTTGAATGATTATCCAGATACTATTGCACAATCTAATGCTAATCATTTACATGTTCATTTCTTTATGGCATCAGAGGGAGCATTAATGTTGAATAGTTCAATTGTTGATTGTAAATTCTTAACATTGACCAATGTTTCCAAATTTATGTTTGGTGGACCATCAGGACCAGATGCTAAAGTTAAGACCAGATTTTTAGTTTTGAATAATAATGATGATTGTAATATTTTGGAACCATTTGCTTCTAGACCTATTAAAGATTCTTATTCTGAACTTATTAATTCGGTTGATCAAAATGAATTGAAGTTTATTATGACTAATGAACCAAGAATCTTAAGTACAGCTGCTCATGATTGTCGAGTATTCAAGAGGTTAGAAGGGTTAGTTATTCAATATAATCGATTAGTTAAAGTTCCATCATTTTTAAGTCATAAACAAACATTTACACAATTGAAATATTTATCACTTTTAGATGTTGTTGATTTTGAATTTGATATTTTGAGTGAAGATATGGGATTTTTCCCTAAATTGAGTAATTTAGTTATTCATGAAAAGCCAGTTGGTGGTAATGGACCAAGTTCAAGATCTAAATATGGATTACCCAAAATAATCAAGAATTTTAAAAGAGTTTTAGAGAATTTTGAATATAGAAGTGAGAATTTGATATTATTTTTTGATAATGTTCAATTAGTTGTTTCCAAGAAGTTTAGATTGGTTTGTAAAGTTACACCAGTTCCAGATGATCCGGATTATGTTTATGATAATTTTGAAAGGTTTGATTATTTTGTTACTGATTATGATGATGTTGATACAGATGATGAGAGTGAAGGTGTTTATAATACGTATAGGTATAGTGATGAAGAGAGGTTGGATTTAGTTAGGGAAGGGTCATTGATCAAGATGACTAATAAGTCACGGATTATAACAGATCAACTTGAGATTACAATTTATCCACATCAACATATTCATCATAGAAGGTTAAAGAGAGATGATAAGTTGGAGACGTTTGAGTCATTTGATACTATTCCAGGTTCTGTTGAATACCTTGACGGTGAAGATGATTTGAAGACTTTTGATGAGTTGTTACAAGAGTTCCGGGATCCCAGCCGTTTCAGGGGTTAGTATGAATGCTAGTATAACTGCTAAATAAGAAATAGCTAGCTAGTATAACTGCTAAATAAAACTGCTAAATAAAATATGAAAGAAGAAACAAAGTAAAAGTGTATAATCTATCTACTATTACAATCTATTTATGGTACATCCACACACCCAGACACCAGCTCTCTATCAGTTTCGGGTAACCGCAGCGGCTCCGCCAATCAGCGCTTGCCGATCGCCACGTTTTCAATTTTGGTGCCAGGACTCAGGAGCGCTTGCCGCTTTGAAGAGAAGCACAATATTAACAGAGAAGCAGAGAAGCAATAAAGAACCTGTTAAGGGAACAGTCAAGCTAAACGAACAGGCCATTCTTGTACTGACTAAACAACTTATAAAACAACTCATAAAACAAACAAACAAACAACATTTCACAAAATCACAACAAAATCCACCACCGCCACAGACCCACAGAATTCACTTCAAAAGACGTAATTTAATCATAACTGAATCTTCTTATATTTAAGCGAAACCACCACTGTCAAATTTTTACTGAAAGGACAACTTCTCTTCTTTTATTCTTTATTCTTTATCCTTTACATTCTAGCTAAACTACAAGACTGCCATACACTCCTTGCTACCATCACTCATCAAACATTCACTCTAGCTATCCACATACAGCCATAATATGATCAAGTCGCAGCTGTCTGGAGAAGTAGTCGCCTCCAACAAGAACAACAACAAGAACTCAGCGCTGCCCTCGAACAACCTCCCTAGAACAACAACAATGACAATCACTGGCATCAGCACAGAACACCATCCAAACCTTCACAGAACAGACAGCTTTGCCTTCAACCAGCTTGTAAATCAGCACAACCACCAAACAAGCTACTCTACAAATAATAATAACATTTTTACAAATCACATTAATAACAAGTCACATGCCAGAAACTTCTCACTGGCCTCTGACTCTGTCTTTGAGTCCCTGACGTCGGAATCTGAGGATGAAGACAACAGCACACATCACCACCACCAACTTCCAACAACAACAGTAACAGACTTCACAGTACAGAACAACCTCATCAGAGACTTGGTCCAGGAACTCATGTTTGAGGAAGAAAAAACACATACAAACACTTTTGATCCAAAACTAGAAGAACCAGAAACTGATTACGTATACGGTGGTTATCATCCAGTAGAGATAAATGACAAGATTGGTTCTAATAGTCAATACACTCTATTAAGAAAATTGGGTTGGGGTCAATTTAGTACAGTTTGGTTATCATTTGATATACAAACTGAACGTCATTATGCTATAAAGATTATTAAATCAGATCAATTATATTCAGATGCTGCCAAGGATGAAATCAAAATATTGGAATTAATCAATAAAAAAAATCCAAATCATCCAGGTTATAATCATTTAGTTAAATTATTTGATTGCTTTTATCATATGGGTCCAAATGGTCAACATATTTGTATGGTTTTTGAATTATTAGGTGAAACTTCATTGAATCTAATTGATAAATTTAAAAGAGAAAATAGTGATCCTCAACCTCAACCATCATCTCAAACACAAACACAAACACAAACACAAACACAAACACAAACACAAACACAAACACAAACACAAACACAAACACAAACACAAACACAAACACAAACACAAACACAAACACAAACACAAACATCTCAAGTTAAACGTACATTGTCTTTATTCTCATTAGAAAAAAGTTATGGTGCATTACCATTATGTCTTGTTAAAAAAATTACAAAACAATTATTATTAGCTATTGATTATCTTCATAGAGAATGTGGATTAATTCATACTGATATCAAACCCGAAAATATATTAATTGATATTAAAAATATTGAAAAATTCTTAATGTTTTATCATTTAACTACTGATCAATCATCACAACAACAATCATTACCATCATCAAATACTTCTTCAATAACAAAAAGACATTCATTAGCTTCAAATTTCAAATCATCATCATCTCCATCTAATACAAACACAGATCAAAGACCATCATTACTAATAAACACTAATAATGACTTTTATCAACCATTAAGTCATGTTAAACGTTCAAAACCATTACCTTCTCCATTATTAAATAATTGGCATTCATTATCAAATGATATCTTTAATTTCACTCCTCCATCATCTTCAAATACTCGAACGGGAACAACAATCAATTATTATAATCATGATACTGATAATGAAGATGAAGAAATCGATCCAAATGATGACTCTCATCATGCACGTTCCAAAACACCAATCTCACATATCATAAATTCAACTGCTCCATCAGTATCATCTCCAATCTTGAATGGTGGCTCAACAACAACAATTATTTCAGAAGCTGAATTCGATTCAGATGATGATTCAGATATTGAGGATGATTATAATTATAACACTTCAATGTCAATCAGTACATCGCATACTCATAATGATGGAGAAGCTTGTCTTGCCTGTACAAGAATCTGTTCAAGATTATCTTATGTTTCAGTATCTGATTACAATAATAATAGTTTCACTCATAACACAAACTCTGATTACTCATATGACAATTCATTCCCATCACCAGTTAGATCACGTACAAACAATCATATGACACCATTATCATCTCGTTCAAACTCATCATCATCCCATGATTCAATTGATTCATCCTCTTTAAGATTAGAAAACTCAATATCAATAAAGTTGGCTGATTTAGGAAATGCTTGCTATTACGATTATCATTTCTCTGATGATATTCAAACAAGACAATATAGATCTCCAGAAGCAATCCTGGGTCATGATTATGGATGTTCCACAGATCTATGGTCAATTGGTTGTCTTGTCTTTGAATTGATCACTGGTGATTTCTTATTCAATCCAAAGAATGACGTCGATGGTAACTATGGTCGTGATGATGATCATTTAAATCAAATGATTAAACTCTTAGGTGTTAATTGTTTCAAATCTTCATTCTTAAAAAATTCAAAACATGCTAGAGAATTTTTCCATTCAAATTGTACTTTAAGAAGAATTATCAATGATGATGGTGACTTTTGTCAAAATTTGAAAACCATTTTTATTGATGATTATAACATGAATGAAGATGCAGCAACTGAAGCTTCTGAATTTATTTCATTATTATTGAAGATTGAACCAAAAGAAAGAGTTGATGCAGGTTCGTTATCAAATCATGAATGGTTGAATGACGTTAAAGATATCACTGAAGCTTTGGATAGAGAATGTGGTTTGAAAGGTGAGGGTATTAAGGGTTTTGCTGGATTGTGTATTCATGATGAAGAAGAGATGAATATTAATTAAAAAGAATTATGGTTTGTTGGTTTTGGTTTCGGTGCTGTGTGTTATTTTTTTGGATAACACAGTTATTTATTTATGTTTCTTATTCGTTTCTGTGTTTTTTATATGTTTTTGGTTTGGGTTCTTTAGACTTTGTGATTCAGTCGTTATTTTTATTCATTTGCTTTCTTCAAAAGTCATTTCTTTTGACTAAATTTGCTAGCTTTCCATTTGTGCTTTACGTTATACCCTCTAATAAGTTCCTTCTCTTAGGTTCAAGGGTTCCTAACTAATTTATTCCCCCTAAAAGCAAAAACAAAAAACATCATTATTAATTAATTGATTAAATGATTTAAAAACCGAAATTGCTATTGTCTATTCGCTTTGACTATATATACTTTCAGTCTTAGATTGGTTTTAATCATTATACAATGTGACTTCTGTGTTTCTATCATACGATTTCATGAGTTCACCCACAAAGAGAATTTTTTCATAATGTATCATTATCTGACTTGTACTAGTATTTCGCCACTGGGGTAACCAATTCTACAAGCATCATTTATTACTTTTAGATTAGAGAAGAAACGTTATAAGCTATAATCAGGGCCTTTATTTATTGAATGATAAGCATATTATCTTAATTCTGAGTTGAACTAATTGTCTTTTGAGTAATCGAAATTGGAAAAAATGAAAGTAAAATACTAAAAATATGATCAGCTTCTTCAGAAAACAACAAAAACTAGCTAAATGAATAGTAAAGGAGATAGAGTAACATTAAGGAAACAAAATAAAGTAACACAAGAATAATAAATCTTTTATTTCCAAATATTTCAACACTTTTCTAAAGAATCTAAACTAATTAATTAAACAAAATTCAAAATAATAATATCATGAGCCCAAAGACCCAAAATTTGAATTATAATTTTTACAATAATAAGAGAATTAAACTTAGAAACATTTGTGGTGAACAATAGCTGGTCCAGATTCGTCGTATTCTTGCTTTGAGATCCACATTTGTTGGAAAGTGGATAATGAAGCCAAAATAGAACCACCAATCCAGACAGAGTATTTTCTTTCTGGTGGAGCAATGATCTTGACCTTCATTGAAGATGGAGCTAAAGCAGTAATTTCCTTTTGCATACGTTCAGCAATACCTGGGAACATAGTAGTACCACCTGATAAGACAATGTTACCGTATAATTCCTTACGGACATCGACATCAGTCTTCATAATAGAGTTATAAGTAGTTTGGTCAATACCAACAGCTTCTAAACCTAATAATGATGGGTGGAATAAGGCTTCTGGGGCTCTGAATCTTTCGTTACCAATGGTAATAACTTGACCATCTGGTAATTCGTATGATTTTTCAATAGCTGATGATTGAGCTGATGTTTGTAATTCTTGGTCGAAGTCTAAAGCAACGTAGGCCAACTTTTCCTTAATATCACGAACAATTTCTCTTTCAGCAGTGGTGGAGAATGAGTAACCACGTTCAGAAAGGATCTTCATCAAGTAGTCAGTTAAATCTCTACCAGCTAAATCAATTCTTAAAATGGCGTGTGGTAAAGCGAAACCAGCATAAATTGGGACGACGTGGGTAACACCATCACCTGAATCTAAAACAATACCAGTGGTTCTACCTGAAGAGTATAAAGATAAAACAGCTTGAATGTTAACATAGAAAGCTGGGACATTGAAAGTTTCAAAAAGAATTTGGGTCATCTTTTCTCTGTTTGATTTAGGGTTCATTGGGGCTTCAGTTAAAAGAACTGGGTGTTCTTCTGGGGCAACACGTAATTCGTTGTAGAAAGTATGATGCCAGATCTTTTCCATATCATCCCAGTTGGTAACGATACCGTGTTCAATTGGGTAACGTAAGGTTAAGATACCTCTCTTGGATTGAGCTTCATCTCCAACATATGAATCTTTTTGGCCCATACCGACCATGATACCTTGATGTCTTGGTCTACCGACGATTGATGGGAAAACAGCTCTTGGAGCGTCATCACCAGCAAAACCGGCTTTACACATACCAGAACCGTTATCAATAACTAACTATTTAGCAAGATAGGCATTTGTTAGTAAAATGAACAAAAAGTACAATAGAAGCAGAGAGCTTGAAAGCAACTCTAAAGAGAGCTTATAAGATGAGTTTGATCACAAACAGATCTCACAGCTTGAAGTATCCAAACTTACAGCAGCAATTTCTTCTGTTTAAAATTAGTTAGTATTAATGTTTCAAATCAAAACTGTAAGGCTCAGCCAGCCATATACCCAGCTATTCTCAACTCTCATATCTCTTAGAACCACACAGTAACACCAACGAGTTAACAAGAAATCTTCCATGCAAACAACGTTTGATATTCTCGGCTTAAAAACTCAAATCAAATCAAAAATCAAATCGGGAAAAAAAACAGGCAGTGAGGTATTATATAAATAGCCCAATCACACTGTAATAAGATCAAGGAAAACCTCTAGAGGTCGGCGAGGGATTCTAATCAATCGAGCAGCGCGTCAACTCAAGTCTAATGTTTCCATGTCCTGTAAAAAGATTCTGGTGCCGGCCAGCATTTTTGTTGTTGTTTTTTCCGCCTTCTTTGTTAGACGATAGTTCCAGAGTGTTCAGATTGTGAAACTCAGAAATCAAGGAAAAAACAAGATCTGGGTCAATAACAGTCAACGTAGAATGGATATTGGGCGGATCAATCTTATCATGGTTGGAATCCTCAATGGTACCTTTGATTGATGAATTGACGATTTTATTTGATGATTTTTGGTTGTGTTTTGGTTGTCTAGGGAAAAGGGGGCAAAAATCTCAAAATCACAGATTGGAAACAACCACAAGGGAGCCGCCAATTGTATCAAAGTATAAGAGAAGAGGAAGAGAATATAGCTTTGTAAACTTTGTAAGGGATTGATACGTACCACCGTCCATTTTGTCTTATTTGATTTGTAACTTTTAAATTAATCTGAGTTGGATTACTCTAAAGATGAAGGTATATCAAGGGAATTTGGAAGGAGAAAGATTTCGAGATTTTTTGGACGAAATTTTGGAAGGAACGAATTTCGGGTCTGGTTAGGGACACGTTTCAGGAGGGTAACTTGTTTGTTGTGCGAAAGGAATTGCTCAGGTAGGGACTCATGGGCTGGATTGAGTGTCTGTTTTTAGTAGTCAAGGTTACTGTTGGATTGTATTCCACCTATGTAGCATATATTTGTGCCCATATACATCTTTCACCGGTGTTTGTGCCAAAATATCTTGGAAGACGCGTATTAATTACCCTTTTCGGCAATCAAAGATTCAATCACAGAAGTGGTTCATGGCATATATATCATGTTCTGTCAATATAGGTTGGGGCGTGTCGATCTAACAAGAGCTTATAATTTTTCTCTCGTGACACAAAGTATTTCTTGAAGCTGATACACAATCTGAATTACTAGTATATTCAAAATGTATAATTATATATTTTGATTGATTACTCATAAATTTAGTGTATAGTCAAATATATGGCATCATTATTAGTAAACATAGTGTGAATTATTTGAGTTGCACTTCCAAGCCTGCGTCAATCAAAGCTGACTATTAGAAGTTCAAAGCTTTGAAGCTGTAAAACACCATAGCAAGAGCACTACGCCATTATGACATTTAGCTCAAGAAAGATCATAATAAGAAAGAGAAGGCAAGAGCTAACAAAGCACCTGAAGCTCCAAACTTGGCAGCAGCACCTGTGTAGGTTGCAACTGTAGCATCAGTGGAGGTAGCATCAGTGGAATTAGCAGAAGTGG
This sequence comes from Ruyongia ponderosae, assembly GCA_030582235.1. Taxonomy (NCBI): domain Eukaryota; kingdom Fungi; phylum Ascomycota; class Saccharomycetes; order Phaffomycetales; family Wickerhamomycetaceae; genus Ruyongia; species Ruyongia ponderosae. Next base: position 4,987 of record JAKTWV010000094.1, on the reverse strand, counting down.
TAGTTGTTGCAGAAGCTTCTTCAATTGTGGTTGAAGCTTCAGTGGAAGTTGAAGCAGCATCAGCGGCATCAGAGGCTGAAACAGATGAAGCAGCAACTGAGATGGTCTCGTCACCAGAAGTAGTAGAATTTGCTTCAATAGCAGTGGTTGAGTCAGCAGCGGTGGTTGATTCAGCAGCAGTAGTAGTAGACTCAGCAGCAGTGGTAGAAGACTCAGCAGCAGTGGTAGAAGTGACAGCAGCCTCAGATGATGAAGTAGCAGCTGTAGTTGATGAAGTAGTTGTAGCAGCAGAGGTAGTGGTGGTGGCATCAGAGGTGGAAGTCACAGTAGAATCAGAGGCGGTAGTGGTACAATCACCTTCATATGAGCACCCTTGAATACTGTAATCTGGTGTGTAAACATCAGTCAAAGTAGTAGAACATCTTAAGGTACCAGTTGGTTCAGTTGACAAGGTAGAAGTTAAAGAGTGACATTCCTCCAAAGCTGAAGTCAAATATGGAGAGTAGTACTTCCATAAAGTCCAACCACATTTCATACAAGCATCGTAGTATGATAAGAAAGCTGAGTCTGATGTACATAAACAGGTATCGTTGTATGGCCCAGCATAATCGTTACCAGCAGTGTTTTCAGAACAAGATGTACCTTCAATAATCATCAAACCACATGAAGCATGACAAGAGATAGCAGCACAATCATCAGCAGAGGCAGCCATGGCGTAAGCTTCTGGATCTGGGTGGGCAATGGCAACTGCTTCAGCGTAGGCTTCAGCAAAGGCTTCGGCAGCAGCCGCAGCTTGAGGGTTGGCATTTGCCCATGGAATAGCATCAGCCATTGGAGAAGCAGCAACTAGGGATAAACCTGCAGCTAATAGTGGTAAAACGAATTGCATCTTTGATTCTTTGTATGAGTGTTTAAAGCGAATGTGAAGAGTATAACTATAGAAAGAAGAATCCAAATAGCAATTTAGTGGAGAAAGCTGAGAAAGCAGTGGGTCTTTATATAATCAAACACTACTACGCATGTCTGGGCCCCAGTGAGAATTTGTTGTGGTTTAACTCATAAAAGGGTGTATTAATGTTGAAATGCTGGAGTTATCGTTCGGGGCTATCAAACAAAGAACAGATTCACCGCTAGCAGTCTAGCCAAGTAACAAAATAGAGTCAGGGCTCATTGAATTTGACACAAATGGGTATTGGTGGCTCAAAGATATGCCAGCACCAGCTATCACTATTTGATCTTCAACTATGCTTCCTTTGTTTTCTGGTGGAGCTGTCATTATTGTTACAGCTCGCAGATGAATTTGAAAAGTCCGTTAAGGTCTCTTCGTTTACTGACTTGTCATGATTAACGTAGTATGTAGGACGTGACGATGTGACTGAGTGACTAATACTCTAAATTATGATTCAGCTCAAAAAGGAAACATTTGTTCCCTTTCGAGTGTCACTGTCAAACTGTTGCGTTTACATGTTTACATGTTTACATGTTTACATGTTTGAACCTTCTGATTTAATTTCTGAACAATCAGTTATTTGTCCATCCTTGAAGCGAAAAATCCGGGAAAATGAACTGGATTTTGAGATATTAGTGATGAGTGAAATGTATACCTAGTTGATATTGCATATTTTGAAAGGCGACTGGGCCTCAAATGAGGGTGCCAGTGTGCTTATTTTGACTTTGTGAAGAATGTCTGATGTTTATTTGTGTTACTTGTGTATGATTCGCTATCGTCCTTTCGGTGGGATTGTAATTGCACAAACAATAACTGATTATTGGTAATTTAGTTTCAATATCTTCTGTTGCCAATGAATACAAGGTTTGCCGTCAGATTCAAAGATAGGAATTGAGGAAGCAAAAGTCTTTGTTGTCTTTGTTGATGTTTTGTGTTTTCAATTTGCGCCAATCTTGACTGTGACACATCCCAAAACAGCAATATATGTTGCGCCACAAAGTCTGCAAATTTTCCCGATTAGGCTAATTGGTCATCACGTAAGCACAATCAAATTATTCTCAAATATCATGAAATATCCTCAGTACTTCTTTCTTATCATTGAAATATTCAACTTCTTGACTGATTAACAATACATAAAGGTAATATGAAACTAATCAATAGAATCAGAGCAAAGACCATACAGTTGTCTTTGGTCTGCTGTTCATGTATCATTACAGGCACCATCCATTTGATTTCCATTTTCAAGGTGTTTAAAAGAGCCTGCTACAAAGAACTTTTGAATATCGAGTTACCTGGAAGATACAATGACACTGAAAGTGGACACGAATATTTCATTAGGGGTTATTATTGCTTTTTTTACTGTGCGAGCTGGTACAATTGGTGGTCAATTCTCACATTGGCTTTCCCTAACACCTATGAGGAAATTATTAGTGAATTCCATCTTAATCCAATAAAGGGTTACAACTTTTTGATTACTTCAAAAGTCACAGGGTATCCTAAACTTCTGACATTGGTAATGATTTTGTACTACTATATCCCCTATCTGATTGTCATTCTTCTTATTGTGATTTTGCATCCAGATACTGACGAGTGGACGAGCTTGTGGGATGTCAGGCCTTGGTTAAGATTGGATAAAGTGGTGGATTATTCAATGATCTCTGGTTGTCAGTTAATTGTACGCTTAGAGACATTGTCCTTGGAAGACAATGAAGATGAACTATTGGAGTACATTTCAATAGAGCGAAGAATGGGAGGTCCTGTTTGGAAGGGAGAAGAAGAAGTAGAAGATGTCCTGGAGTATCCCTGGTGTCAAGTGTGTTTTCCTTTCCAAAGTCTGCGACTAATGCATCCGTATATTGAGAAAAAGAATACGCACCCTTTTGATGGCTCATCGACATTTTATGAGTGGGACTATTTGAAGGGAGCTCCTTTGAAAATTGGCAAGGTAAATAAATTGTATTCACTGTTGAATACAATTTGTCGTCCTTTTTATCGCCTCTTCAGTTTATCGTGTTATCCCTCCTCCTTCATGATGACGTTCTTTTTGTAAGTAATAGTCTATTAATCAAATCATCCATTGTGATCAATTTTACTTGTCCAATACTAACTGAACTACTAGAGTCATTGCCCTTTATTATGAATTTAAAAGCACATCTTGGTGCATCAAATTGGGGTGTGAATACTCCAATATCTTTGATAAAATGATTACAGATACTTCTAGAAGAATTCCGTTCTTTATAAAACCATCCAAAACCAAGAGAATGATAATAGTGAAAGAATCCGAGTTGAGAGATACTTGGCTAGATCATTTTAGAATACACCAAGGTCTATATGATGTTATTGATCCAAGGTATAATTTCAACAAGTCAATGATATTTGGTGGACTCAACGATGGAAATAACCGTGATTATGAGTCTGTCGCTGATTCAGAAAAGAATGTTTTTTTGTTTGATTATGATATTGAAAAGGATATGGGGGAACATCCAATGCAGCTCGAATGCTATGACTTCGACTCCAGTGAATCATTATGTCCATATTGCCAAGTTGAGTATCAGAAGAATGATTTGATTACAATCCATCCATGTGGACACTCTGCACATCATAAATGTGTCACGGATCTTAATTACAAGGGAAAGGAAAGGCTTCATACAAACGTTCCCAAAAGTAAAAATAGTACTTGTGGTGCTTGTTCTTTGGATTTAGTAAGACTTCATAACTTTGTGCTTGAAAAAAGACTTGACAACGATTGGGGGCTTTTTGATGTCAACAAAATAGAAGTAAGGTATCTACATGGTCAATGAGATATTTTCGCTCTTTGCTATAGGATGCTCTTAAAAGCATCAAACTAATCTCTGATGTTGTGGATTGCTCAAAATAACGACAATACTGATTTTTAGCTATAGTTTTGGCATATTCTTAATCTAATTTGATTTTGATTGAACACTCATAGGTACACTTTATATAAAAGTATGGTCCCTAGTTTTCTCAGCTGTCTTGACTCTAATTAATTGTATTATATATCGACAAATTAAAATTAATAAATATATTTAATTGATTTTTTTTTCCTATAGTATTAGCGTGTATTATTCTTATTGATTTATTCCTTTATAGTTCATGTCGAGCTCATATATATAAAGATATCGCTGACTTCAACTCTAGGCACTGGTGCTTTTCACTCTTAGATCAGGAGGAATGCTTCAATATTATTATATAATTATATGTTTACAGCTAGCTGGTATATAATATTCCTGAACATAATTTGGCAACCTTTCAAATTCCACAGTAGGTATACTAGCTATTCAAATGATTCCAAAAATTGAACGCATGGATAATATATGTAAAATAAGCCTTCCATGAGATATTATTGTTTGTGAATCACTCCTTACACATAACGATGCAAAAAAACCTCGATATATTAGCCAAGTTAGGCTTCCTTAGGCACCGAATTGATATAGCCCTATTCAATGATAAATCCGTTGAAAAAGACGACAACCAAAAAAACTTGACCGGTCGATCGATCGATTGGCCCTCCAACGACCCCGATTTGACCCCGATTGGACTGTATACTCGACCAGATTTTGCATATCTCAACAACGAAAAATGGTGCGTTATCCCATCACATACCGGGATGCCTTAATTGCGCAGACAATGGTGTTTGTCAAATTTTGGCAGTGTGTCTACTCATAACGTTACTGGCTTCAGAGTAAACCGATGGGGTTTTTTGAAGCCAAAATGCCCAAAATTCAAACACATAATTTAACGCACACAGCACCTCAATCTTAGCTGGTGCCCATAATATCTATGAAATAGAGCCGCCGCTATCTAGCAGTTCTTCTTTTATATTTTTAACAGCAATATTTCAAAAATTACATGCAAAAATTGGATCAAAAATTGGACATCCAACGACTTTTGCAAACTTCTCCTCAATATAGCATTCGAAAACTCCTTCCGACCTGCCCTAAATTCAATGCACCAACCTCAAACATCGTTCCCTTGTTCGAATCGTCATCTTTCTGAATTCCGGTTCGTTCATTTTTG